>ML782373.1:845992-889898 GCA_009831015.1 Picea engelmannii | reverse complement strand
AATCCGTGGGGTCCGAAAAACACCATGAGCCATTGATTTGCGCGCTTTCTTCTCAACCATAGATCTGCACACGATGTTTAGACTTCATTTCGGACCCCCCCACACTATTAAAATCAGAACAGTCGGTGGGGGTCCAAAATCCAATCTAGGCCATGGATCTAGGCGCTGACTCCTGACCCATTCAGATGTGCACCTTTGTTATCTCCGATTCCGGACCCCCCCCCCCACCATTAAAGGTAGAACGGTCGAGGGGGGTCCAGAAAAAATTGTCAACCATAGATCTAGGCACCCGCTCTCCGACCGTTCATCTATGTGTTGTGCTTAACGGAGAGCACGAAGGCATATGTGCTCTGAAAAACTTAGGATAAGTGCATATCATGGTTTTTCCCAAGCTTTTCCATGTTTTTATCACCAAGGGGTTAGACATCAAACCTTTTAAACCTCAAAGATATGGTTCAACATTGATCATGATGCTTGTTTTATTGAGATAAAGAAAACTACCCTATGTTCTAACCTAATTACCTATGACAATTAGCCCAGATTAAACTGTTGGACTAAGAAATTACTCTATCCTGGGGTTATCTGACCAAGATTAGGCAGTTTGGTCAAATTTATTCACTAACTAACCTAAATCGCTTGGCTAAGATTAAACAGTTTATCCAAGCTTATTCACTACTCCTATCAACATAAATTTAAAAGAACTTGGCCATGCTTGAACGGTATGGACCAAATCATTGTTATTACATGGGGCTCTATTGAATTTATTTTATGCCCTCTTTTATTCTTTTTCTTTTTCTTTTCTTTTCTTTTTCCTTTCCTTTTCTTTTTCCTTTTCTCAAATTATTTGCAGAATGGAAAATCATTTGATAAACAAAAAACACTAAAGAGATAACATTTCAGTCACCAGTTGATCCTATAAATTATAGGGTTATAACACCCTATATTCCCAAAACCCTAGGTCCCACATAACCCGCATCGTAAGAGCTTTGCCAGCCTATTCCTCCTTCTTTCCCGCGAGGTGCTCCAAAGCATTCATTGGTGGATTTTTCCGCTTACTGAGTTGTCCACGATCCATCTTCTTTGTTGATATGTCTTCCTTGATCTTCTATTTCAACAACTCACTTTCCCTTACTTCGCTCCTTCTTTTCTTCTTCTTTGACCACTTCAACCCATTCTTAGTTTATGTGTCTTCTTCACTCTTCTTACTTTGTCTTTCCTCTTCCTTCATATTTGATTTCTTCCTTAATCCATAACCAAGGGCCAATAGGCCCCCAACACTCACCCATGACTCATCTCGATTCACTGTAGGGTTGAACCTTCTGTATCACTTCGACTCCAGACTGCATGGAGTAGCTTGTGCTTTCTTCCCTATCCCTCCCTTCTGTGTGCAAACTATCTTTTCTGTGACTGGTACCGACTTTCAACTGCACCTGATACCTAGATTTTTCTTCCTTTTCTTTTACTAAGAGCTGCGAGGCAGCTCGTTGTCATAATATAATTTCAACTAGCTCCCATTTACTAAACCATCCTTCCATTCCCCCTTAAGAGTCTTCAACTGCGCAACTCCTCCTTCTGTAACATAAGATACCTCAAATGGCCCAAGCCAATGTGTCCTAAACTTCCATGGATGCTTCATGAACTTGTTGTCATATACTAATACCAGATCTCCTTGATTAAATGATTTCTTCTTGATATGTCTGTCATTGTAGGCCTTTTCTTGTTACTTTTGTACCTGCTGGTGAAATCCTACAATAAAGATGTCTTCCTCTAGTTCCACCAACTGTGCAAGCTTGTCTTTCACAATGACTGTGTCATCCATACCTATAAATGTTGTAATTATTAAACTAGGAACCAAGTATTCCATAGGTACCACTACATCCAAGACATATACTAACTTAAAGGGAGTCCGCATTGTCAACTTCTTGCAAGTAGTTCGATAGGCCCATAGTAATGCTAGCACTCTCAAATCCCAGTCATCTCTGTGCACACTTCAAATATTTGTCAGCGTGGTCTCCAAGACATTTTTGAAAGATTTGACTGTACCATTCACTTGTGAGTGGTATGGGGTTCTCTTCTAATGGTGAAATTCAAATTCCTAAGTTAAGGCTTCAATGGTCTTATTAATAAAGCGTGTACCTTGATCGCTCATAAGGATTTTTGGGCATCCAAATTTGGTTATGATATCATCAAATATGAATTGTATAGTTGTATGAATCACTCAACTGTAGTTGCACTACAATCCTTAACTGCTCTTGCTTATGCCCATCTTGTCGAATACTCTATCATAGTGATAATGTATCTAGCTCCTGTGAGCCTTCCTGGTGGGTTAATAGGTCCCACAAAGCTAATGGCCCACTTCTCAAATAGTTGTAAAGTTAATTGCAGTTCCAAAGGCATGTCATCCCTTCTATAAGGCATTTCTACTCATTGACATACATTGCAGGCTCTGTAGTATTCCTTAGCATCCTTATCTAAAGTAGGCCACCAGAGGCCAGTTCTGAGAACCCTCTGCACTGTTGGCACAGGGGAAGACCCAGGGTTCACTCTAACAGTGCACTAACAAAACCTAAATACTGGCCCTTTCAGCAACACCTGTAAAGAAGATGAATTCTCACCCGAAATAGCAATAGGGGGGTTATAGGACACAGGTGTATACAACCAGAGGGAAAGCAACGGGGATCCAAAATAAGAACGCAATTAACCTAGCAATACTTAGCAATATTATGCTTACTTCTCAAAGTTATATCTGTGAGCTAACATACATGCAATAATAGTATAACAAATATCCAATAATGCAACATCAACCACAAAGAACACAAGATATATGTGGTTCACCCTCTCCCTAGGGTTACGTCCACAAAACTGTGTTTTTTGATATATTAAATGGAAACATATAGTTCTATCTGTGCACTTAGCTACAGATCTCTTTCTCTCCTTCTCTTTCTCTCCCCTCATTGTGCACCCAGCTGCAGGGTTGATCTTCACACCCAGCTAAAGATCCATAATACAAGAATGCTCTACAACCAATCACTTCTCTCTCTCTCTCAATGCAACAATAATAATCAACCAACAACCCTTCCTCACTCCTCTAGATCTTTATTTATACATTACAATGACTCTCATACAACCTTAGACTGGAGCCTAATTTTCAAAACTCTAAATGCACAAAACCCTAGGTGTCAAAACCCTAGGTGCCACATAACCCGCATCTTAAGGGCTTCACCAACCTGTTCCTTCTTCTTTCCCACGAGGTGTTCCAAAGCATTTGTTGGTGGATTTTTCCGCTTGCTGAGTTTTCCACGATCCATCTTGTTTGTTGATTTGTCTTCCTTGATCTTCTCTTTCAATGACTCGCTTTCCCTTACGTCTCTCCTTCTTTTCTTCTTCTTTGACCACTTTGACCCATTCTCAGTTTATATGTCTTCTGCGCTCTTCATACTTCATCTTTGCTTTCTTCCTTAATCCATAACCAAGGGCCAACATGCAAGAAAAAAGTTTGTGGTTCTCTGTTTTTGACAAAAAAAAAGGTTTCTTGGTCAAGATTTCAGTCAGAAAGGGGGAGTCAACTGTCAACAGTAGATTCATGGTGTCTAGTAGTAGTCTGACCCTGTCATGAGGACCAATTTTAACAGGTAAGAATTATGACATATGGTCCATAAAAATGAAAAATATTCTCCGGTTTGAAGATTGTTGGGAAACAATAGTTAATGGGTTCAAGGAACCATATCCATCGGATCTACAAGCAATGATGAATGCACAAAGAAATGCACTCGGAGAACTCAGGAAGAAGGACAAAAAATCCCTATGGATCATTTATAAAGGGTTAGAGGAATACATTTTCCCCAAATTCGCAAAGTAGATCATGCCAAACATGCATGGGATATTCTCGAAATCGCATATCAAGGCACAGATAAAGTTTAAAATGCCAATTTGCAGACACTCTGGAAGAATTTTGAGACTCTTCAAATGAAGGATTCTGACTCTGTGGATCATTTTATGACCCATGTCATGAGCATCATGAATCAACTACACATGCATGGAGAATACATTCAAGAGTAGAAGGTCATTGAGAAGGTACTTTGTAGCCTTCCTGATAAGTTTAATACGGTCGTGGTTTCCATAGAAGACTCGAACTACCTATCAACACTCACAGTTGAAGAACTCATGGGATCTCTATTAACCCATGAAAGTAGGTTCAGTCGAAATACCGAATCTTTAGAGAGCACATTTCAGTCTCAGGCCTCCATAAGCAGAGGATGCTCTCAAGGAGGAGAGAGGTCAACTTCATAATGTTCAAAACAATGTGAACATTAAGAACATAGGCACTCTCAAAACCAAAGGGGGAGAGGCATAAATTCTAATTAGTCAAGATGGACTGAAAAATCAAGGATTCAGTGCTATTACTGCAAGAAATTTGGTCACTACGAAAGTGAATGAGGAAAGAAGCAAGAAGATCTGAATAGGGCCAGAGAAAATGTTGGCAACACTGAAGAAGCAACATCTAAATCAATTTTCTTTTCATGTCAAGTCACAGAAGAAGAAAACAACAGTCATGATCTATGGTTGTTGGATAGTGGCTGCAACAATCATATGACAAGTAAAAAAGATTTGTTTTCTAGTTTAGATAGCTCTATCACATCTCAAATTAAATTGGGAGATGATTATCAAAAGAAAGTTTTAAGCACGGGTGTAATTTTTGTATTGACCAAGCTAGATGAAAAGAAGGATATTCATGATGTTTATTATGTACATGGTCTTAGACATAATCTGATGAGTGTAGGCCAGATGAATGAACATGGTTATAGATTCATTT
The DNA here is from genome assembly GCA_009831015.1 of Picea engelmannii. NCBI lineage: Eukaryota > Viridiplantae > Streptophyta > Pinopsida > Pinales > Pinaceae > Picea > Picea engelmannii. The sequence goes on along the minus strand of ML782373.1, from coordinate 885,085 downwards.
TTGAAGGTTCCAAGTGTACAATCTTGGACAAACCACCCAATAATAAAATAATAGCATCTGTACAAATGACCAAAAATATAATGTTTCCTTTGATATTGAGAAATGTAAATTTCTCACAGTTATAAGCCCAAAATGTATCAAGATCAGATGAAACTTGGTTGTGGCATCTTAGATATGGTCATTTACCATTTAGCAGTCTCAGTATTTTACAGAAGAAATCTATGGTCAAAGGTCTTCCCATCATAAATGAACTTAAAAACTCCTATGAGACTTTTATTTTGGCCAAACACCAAAGCGATAGTTTTCCCAATGCTTCCTACAGAGAAAAATAACATCTCAAGCTAGTGCATATAGACCGTTGTGGTCCAATGCAAACTCAGTCAATAGGAGGCATCTTTTATTTTCTAACATTTATCGATGATTTTAGCAGGAAAGCTTGGGTTTATTTTCTCAAGCACAAATCAGAGACATTTGAAAAATTCAGAGAATTTAAATGTTTGACAGAGAAATAGAGTGGAAAATACATCAAAGTAATAAGATCAAATCGAGGAGGTGAGTATGACTCCAAAGAATATGTAGCATACTGCAGGCAACATGGGATCAAGAGACATTTTACCACAAGATACACTCTATAGAAGAATGGAGTAGCTGAAAGGAAGAACTAGACAATAATGAATATGGACAAAAATATGTTGAAGGCCAATAATTTTTCGAATGAATACTGGGGAGAAGCAGTGGCATGATCAGTTTATATTTTGAAAATTTCACCAACTAGCAGTTTGAAAAATCATGTCCCTCAAGAAGCATGGAGTGATATGAAATGAAGTGTTTCTCATTTTAAATTTTTTGGCTGTGTGGCTTGTGCTCATGTTCCTGAAGAGCCGAGGAGAAAGCTTGATGATATAAGTGAAAAATGCAAATTTGTTGGATATAGTGAACAATCTAAAGCATACAGGTTGTATAATCCTATTACCAAGAAATTGATAGTAAGCATAAATGTCAAATTCCAAGAAGATAAATCTTGGGATAACCAAAGAAGTGACATACTTGTAGATCAAATTCCTTCTATATAGGAAGATAAGCAGGTGGAAGCTACAAGACAACAAGCTTCTCCACCAAGACTTCTAATATTGCAAGTATAAGGCTAAGCAGAACAAACATAACATAGTTCATCTTCTTCTTCTACCAATGATTCAGATCCCACTATAACAAATTTGAGGAACCAAAAAACAAGAAGCTTGAGAGAAATTTATGAGCAGAAAGATGGCATGGATCAACAAGAACACTTTGATATGTTATCCTATCAACCAATATACTTTGAAGAAGAAGTCAAAGAAGAAAAATGGGTTGATGCAATGAACACAAAAATTGAAGCAATTGAAATAAATAACACATGGGATCTCATGGATCTCCCTACAGGTAAAACCATCATTGGAGTTAAATTGGCATATAATACAAAATCCAATGAGAAAGGAAAAGTAGAAAAGAAAAAAGGAAAGAATTGTAGGAAAAGGGTTTGTTCAACAACCCGGTATTGACTATGGAGAAACATTTTCTCCAGTAGCCAAAATGTTTGCTGTAATAAATTTATTTTATGTGCAAATGCAGGTAAAAGAAAAAGTTTTGAAAATGAAAGTTAATCTTTCATAAAGAATCCATGGAGAAGGTATTCAAGTACCTTAACTATCTTTGAAAATATGTCTAGTGATGAAGAATGTAAGTTGAGAAGGTATGGGAACGGTGAAAGGGCCATTAAAGCCATAAAGTGTTTCAATTATGAACTACAACTTGATGCCGGAGCATCGCTCACTCATCAAGCGAGCCAGCGCGTGGGGTAGAAAAGACGGTTGGATAGCGCCAGCATCAAATTTTGAAACACCTTGGGAATTGTTGCAACGCTCTTTCATGAAGCCATTCATAAAGAAGCGCACTTGTATTGTATTGTAGATAGGAAGGCATTTATTAGTTTTAATGCTGTTAGATAGGAATTAATTGTAGATTTGATAGTTGTAGAATTCGAGAGGGAAAACGGAATATAGGCACCCTCCTTTGTATTATTGTATGATTCAGAATTATTATTCATACAGGAGAAAGAGCAGAGCAGAGAACTGGTGAAGAACACCCATGTACAGATTGAATTAATAGAAGGAAGTCTTTGATTCACTTTCATGGTTTGTGTTGTTTCTCTATGTTAATATTATGCTCATGTGTGGTTGCTTTCTGTCATGCATTTTCTTTGATATGCTATGTATGTGATTTCATAGTTGATTTGAAATCTGTGAGAAAGAGAAGAATGAGTTTAAATTGTTTCTCTGTCTGAGCCAGGAGATTCCTGCATAGAGTGCAGTGGAATTCATCCATATAGAGTGCATTGATGAGGCTAGACAGTTGAAATATTGTTCTCATCTGCCCAGAGTCGAATTGGGTTATTAGAGCCGTGTAGGTGAAGTGCAGGCCAAGGCTGAAGTCTCAGTAGGGAGTCTGAGAAAAGGAAGGTGGGGATTACTGTTGCTGGAAGCGCACAGAGTCTAGAATTTCCAACACTTGGAAAGTGATTGGGTGACGAGCGCGAGGAGTGCGCCAACCCTTAGTTGAAGGAGTGGGAGAAATCAAGCTCAGGAGGGATAGTTCCTGCATGAAGACTTTGGGAACAGACCCAGGAGGAGCTCGAACATAAATGGTGCTTTGGAGCAGGAGGAGTCTCTAAGGCGGAGAATTGACGACCAGAGTTCGCAGACAAGAATCGCGAAATCTCGCTGATCATTGGATCAGAGAAAAGCTGCACGAGATTTAGTCCATAAGCGCAGGAGGGAAGGACTAATTCCCATCGGGGTTCGGTGTTCAACATTTGACGAGGCAAGAGTTTCGTGCTCGTTGAAATCGCGAGTAGCGATTTCCCAAAATTACGGGAGCCGTTGATTTCCACGGGACGTGTGTCGAGAGATCCCAGTATATCGGGGTTCGGCGTTCTGGGTTTTCGACACCCAGGAAAACTTGTATCATGGATTCGCGATCCGCGAAATCCTGAAGTGACGTGGTAGTGTGGGACCACGAGATTTAGTGGAGGATAGGTGTCATCGGAGTTTGGGGTTCAGAGGTTTGCGGCGCAAGTGAATCGTGGCATCGCAAGTACCAATTTCCCGATAGGGAAATCCCCGACAAGGGTGGAAAGTGTTGACCCCTTTGACCATCGGGATTCGGGGAAGTGAAAGACCCGATCTTGTGAGCGTTAAACTCGCGAACTCGCGAGTGCCGATCTCCCGAGAAGCGAAGGGAATATCGCCGAAGGAGTGCTGTGGGTAGAGGGAACTCCCGAGAGGAGTTGGAAGAGTCTTTGACTCTTCGGGCCTAATATGAAGAAGGTCCTAGGGAGAGCGGGTTGGACCGTGAGGGTAGCGACCTTGCATCAGAGTGGTATCAGAGTGGGTCTACAGTTCTCTTTGTTCCGGTAGCAGATAGAAGCGGATTACACCATGCCGCCTAGAAGAGAAAGGCAGTCACCTGATCGTGAAGACAGGGACGCCCGAAGAAGGGGTAGACCAGCAGGAAACCCAGAGATGGAGCGACAAATGAGAGATCGTTGAGTAAGGCTCGAGGAGATGGAGACCACCCAAAGACGCGGAGTCGGCGCTGGAGAGTTCAGTGATTCCGGAGTTGAAGAAGAAGATGGACATGATGCAGAAGAGGTCTAAGCAGAGGATGCATCGACCGAACGGTTGATTAGAGCCATTGCCAGGATGAGCTCAAAGACCAAGATGGACATTCCTGTCTATGAAGGAAGTCTGAATGTAGAAGAGTTGCTGGATTGGATCAGGGCTCTTGACACCTACTTCGATTACGAAGATATCGAAGAGGATAAGAAGGTAAGACATGTTGTTACCAAGTTGAAGGGACATGCAGCCTTATGGTGGGACGAGCTGTAGGCAGAAATACGTTCCAAAGGAAAACAAAAGATCAAGAGCTGGGATAGGATGATCGCTAAGATGAAAGAGAAATTTATCCCCAGAGATTAACAGATCACACTGTTCAGGTAGATGCAGAACCTGAGGCAGAAGTTGATGACGGTGAAGGAGTACACCAAGGAATTCTACAGGCTCAACATTAGAGTTGGTCATCGGGATAACGATGATGAAAAGGTGGCAAGATACCTGAATGGTTTAAGGTATGACATTCAGGATGAATTGAGCATGGTTACCATTCGAACAATTGAGAATGCGTACCAGATGGCTCTGAAAGCCGAGGAGAAGCTGAGCCGCAAGCAGGGACAGTGAGGGCGAGGTAGGAGTCAGCCCAGAGGCAAGGCAGTTGCCCAAGAAAGAAGAAAGAAGCCCAAGGAGGAGTGGAAGAAGCCTCAGGGTAAGATGGAGAGAGGTGGAACCTCACAACCAAGGCAACAATATGCTGAGCCAAGGAGACCACAGACTGATCAGCGAGGAGATTATGCTGATGCGAATTTTCTTCCTCGTACTAGAGGTCGAGGCAGAGGTCGAGGTGGAGTTATCACATGTTTTACATGTGGAAAAGATGGACATAAAGCCGTGGATTGTCCAGACAGGAAGATGGACAGAGGAGAAGCTCACATCATTGAGGCACAGAGGCGTGATGATGAGGATGAAGACGTCGGAAGTGGGAAGTCACTAACGGTGCATAAAATTTTGTTAACACTCGAGAAGGAGGTGGAAGATACAGCTCAGAGAACCAGACTGTTCAGAATGACTTGCAAGACAAAGGGTTGGAAATGCAAGGTCATAGTGGACAGCGGAAGCACCGATAATCTCGTTTCGACCGAGATGGTGGATAAATTGGAGCTAGAGACAACCAATCACCCAAGTCCATATAAAGTGTCATGGCTACAGAAAGGACACCAGGTATGTGTTACGAAACAATGCTTGGTTGAATTTAAAATGGATGAATATAAGGATAAGATTATGTGTGATGTTATTCCCATGGATGTCTGTCATGTATTATTGGGAAGACCATGGCAATACGATAGAAATTTTGTTCATGATGGGAGGATGAACACCTATACCTTGGAGAAGGATGGGAAAATGCACACACTGCTTCCGATAAAGGATAAGGAAGTGAATCCGGAAGTTAGCAGTACCATACTTCTTATGAGTGGGAAGGAACTTCTCACAGAGATGGAGAAGAACGAAGATCCACAATTCTTTGTGGTCAGGAAACCGAGAATTGTCCTGACAAGCACAAGAGTGGACGACTTGCCAAACGAGATTCAGGAACTGTTGGGAGAGTTCGCTGATATCATCGTGGATGAACTACCTCGTTCGTTACCACCGATGAGGAGTGTGATTCACCACATTGACCTCATACCCGGAGCAAGTTTTCCAAACAAGGCAGCGTATAGGTTGACACCTCAAGAAAATGAGGAGGTCAAAAGGCAAGTGCAAGATTTGCTGGATAAAGGACTGGTGAGGGAGAGTCTGAGTCCATGTGTTGTTCCGACGGTACTAAGTCCGAAAAAGGATGGAGGCTGGAGAATGTGTACAGACTCCAGAGCGATAAAAAAAATCACCATCAGGTACAGATTTCCATTGCCGAGAATGGATGATCTGATGGACTGCCTGAGTGGGGCAAATTATTTTTCGAAGATTGATCTCAAGAGCGGATATCACCAGATCCGAATGAGAGAAGGAGATGAATGGAAGACGACATTCAAGACAAATGAGGGTTTGTATGAATGGTTGTTCATGCCATTTGGTTTGACAAACACGCCGAGCACATTCATGAGACTGATGAATGAATTCTTGTGGGAATTCATCGGAAAATTTGTAGTCGTATATCTGGACGACATACTAATTTTCAGCAAGACCAAGGCTGAACACTTGAGGCATTTAGCCATTGTGATGAAAAGGTTGCAGTAGGAGAAGTTGTTGATCAATATGAAGAAGTGTTCCTTCATGCAGACAGAACTCATTTATTTGGGCTTTGTCATATCAGCCAATGAGTTGAAAATGGATCCTGAGAAGGTGGAAGTAATCAGGAATTGGCCATCACCCCGAAATATCTTCGAGGTGAGGAGCTTCCATGGACTGGCTAGTTTCTACAGGAAATTTATCAAGAATTTTAGTGGAATTAGTGCAGCAATGATGGACACAGTGAAGAAGCGGCATAAAGTTTTTCACTGGACAGCCGAAGCTGAAAGAAGCTTCAATCTGTTGAAGCGAAAGATAACAGAGCAACCAATTCTGGTGTTGCCTGACTTTCAGAAAACATTTCAGGTGAAATTTGATGCTAGTGGGTATGTTGTTGGAGGGGTCCTGAGTCAAGATGACAGACCTGTTGCATATTACAGCGAGAAACTGGATGATGCAAAGCTGAAATACTCCACATACGATAAAGAGTTTTATGCCATCATACAGGCATTGAAAAAGTGGAGGCATTACTTAATACCCAAGGAAATTGTTTTGTACAGCGATAATCATGCATTGCAGTTTGTAAGTCAACAGGATAAGTTGAACCAGAAGCATGCAAAATGGGTAGAGTACATGCAAAATTTCACATTTGTCATTAAGCACATTTCAAGAACTGCTAACAAAGTGGCTGATGCTTTGAGCAGGAAATGTTTGCTATTGCAGAAGTTCAGAGTCAAGACACTGGGTTTTGAAAATCTGAAAGATATGTATGCAGGTGATGCAGACTTCGGGGAAGCATACGAGGCAACTAAGAATCCAGTTCTCAGAGATCGGAGTCCTTGGATAGAATTCATGATCTAGGATGGATTGTTGTTCAAAGGCAATCAATTGTGCATTCCAGATTGCTCCATGAGGGAGAATTTGGTGAAGGAAAAGCACATTGGTGGATTAGCAGGTCATTTTGGACATGACAAAACATTCGCCAAGCTGAGCAAATCATATTTTTTGCTGGGCATGCGAGCATATGTTAAAAGGTTTGTTGACAGATGCAGGATATGTCAACATGCAAAGGGCCGAAAGCAGAACACAGGGTTTTATCAGCCATTGCCCATACTTGAAAGGCCATGGGAGGCGATCAGTATGGATTTTGTTCTGGGATTGCCGAGAACGCAAAGGGGAGTTGATTCCATCTTTGTGGTGGTGGACAGGTTCTCGAAAATGGCACATTTCATTCCGTGTCAGAAGACCAGCGATGCGACCCACATCGCAAACTTATTTTTCAAAGAGATTGTGCGACTGCATGGATTGCCGAGAAGCATAGTCTCGGACAGGGATACTAAATTCATAGTTCATTTTTGGAGGACGTTGTGGAAGAAGCTCGGAACTAATTTGGATTTTAGTTCATCTTATCATTCGAAAACGGATGGCCAAACAGAGGTGGTGAATAGAAGTCTGGGGGATTTATTGAGAAGCTTGGTGACAGAGCACCATAGCAGTTGGGACCAGATATTACCACAGGCAGAATTTGCTTACAATGACTCTATGAACAGGAGTACAGAGAGAAGCCCGTTCCAGATTTTGTATGGAACACAGCCGAGGGGAGTTTCTGAGCTCAGGGAGTCAGGATAGGCTGAAGCTAGCAACGCTCGTGCTGAAGAATTCGCTGAAGCGATGGAGGAACTTCACACGAAGGTGAAGCAGCGATTGATGAAATCAAATCAAGAGTATAAGCGCAGATCCGACCAGCGAAAGAGAAAACTTCAGTTTGAAGTTGGGGACATGGTTCTGGCGCACTTAAGCAAGGAAAGGTTCCCAAGGGGAACAGACAACAAGCTCAAGATGAAGAAAATTGGGCCGTGCAGTGTCCTGAAGAAGTTTGGAGAGAATGCCTATGAGATTGAGTTGCCATATGGCATCAGGATATCTCCGATATTCAATATTTCGGATTTATACCCATACAGGGCTGGAGAAGTAGATGATGGAACTGAAGAACTAGTGGTCCAGTGGCAGAAACAATTGCCAGTTGCACAGAAACCGCAGATGTAGTGGATACTGGATAAAAGAGTAGGCAGGAAGAACAGGAGAAAACAATATTTTGAATACCTGGTGAAATGGAAGAATCACCCAGTGGAGGATGCCAGCTAGCAGACAGAAGCAATTATCCAAAACCATAGACAAATTGTACAAGATCTCATGGACAGGAGCCCATGAAATCTTTCAAGCTGAGGAGTATGATGCAGGAGCATCGCTCACTCATCAAGCGAGCCAGCGCGTGGGGTAGAAAAGATAGCTGGATAGCGCCAGCATCAAATTTTGAAACACCTTGGGAATTGTTGTGTCGTTCTTTCATGAAGCCATTTATAAAGAAGCGCACTTGTATTGTATTGTAGATAGGAAGACATTTATTAGTTTTAATGCTATTAGATAGGAATTAATTGTAGATTTGATACTTGTAGAATTCGAGAGGGAAAACGGAATATAGGCACCCTCCTTTGTATTATTGTATGATTCAGAATTATTATTCATACAGGAGCAAGAGCAGAGCAGAGAACTGGTGAAGAACACCCATGTACAGATTGAATTAATAGAAGGAAGTCTTTGATTCACTTTCATGGTTTGTGTTATTTCTCTGTGTTAATATTATGCTCATGTGTGGTTGCTTTCTGTCATGCATTTTCTTTGATATGCTGTGTATGTGATTTCATAGTTGATTTGAAATCTGTGAGAAAGAGAAGAATGAGTTTCAATTGTTTCTCTGTTTGAGCCAGAAGATTCTTGCATAGAGTGCAGTGGAATTCATCCGTATAGAGTGCATTGATGAGGCTAGACAGTTGAACTCTTGTTCTCATCTGCCCAGAGTCGAATTGGGTTATTAGAGCCGTGCAGGTGAAGTGCAGGCCAAGGACGAAGTCTCAGCAGGGAGTCTGAGAAAAGGAAGGCGGGGATTACTGTTGCTGGAAGCGCACAGAGTCTAGAATTTCCAACACTTGGAAAGTGATTGGGTGATGAGCGCAAGGAGTGCGCCAACCCTCAGTTGAAGGAGTGGGAGAAATCAAGCTTAGGAGGGATAGTTCCCGCATGAAGAATTTGGGAACAGACCCAGGAGGAGCTCGAACAGAAACGGTGCTTTGGAGCAGGAGGAGTCTCTAAGGCAAAGAATTGACGACTTGAGTTCGCAGACGAGAATCGCGAAATCCCGCTGAGCATTGGATCAGGGAAAAGCTGCATGAGATTTAGTCCATAAGCGCAGGAGGGAAGGACTAACGCCCATCGGGGTTCGGTGTTCGACATTTGACGAGGCAAGAGTTTCGCGCTCGTTGAAATCGCGAGTAGCGATTTCCCAAAATTATGGGAGCCGTTGATTTCCACGGGACGCGTGTCGAGAGATCCCAGTATATCGGGGTTCGGCGTTCGGGGTTTTCGACACCCAGGAAAAATTGTATCGTGGATTTGCAATCCGCGAAATCCTGAAGTGACGTGGTAGTGTGGGACCACGAGATTTAGTGGAGGACAGGTGTCATCAGAGTTCGGGGTTCAGAGGTTTGCGGCGCAAGTGAATCATGGCATCACAAGTACCGATTTCCCGATAGGGAAATCCCCGACAAGGGTGGAAAGTGTTGACCCCTTTGACCATCGGGATTTGGGGAAGTGAAAGACCCGACATTGTGAGCGTTAAACTCGCAAACTTGCGAGTGCCGATCTCCTGAGAAGCGAAGGGAAGATCGCCGAAGGAGTGCTGTGGGTAGAGGGAACTCCCAAGAGGAGTTGGAAGAGTCTTTGACTCTTCGGGCCTGATACGAAGAAGGTCCTGGGGAGAGCGGATTGGACCGTGAGGGTAGCGACCTTGTGTCAGAGTGGTATCAGATCGGGTCTACAGTTCTCTTTGTTCCGGTAGCAGAGAGAAGCGGATTACACCATGCCGCCTAGAAGAGAAAGGCAGTCACCTGATCGTGAAGACAGGGACGCCCGAAGAAGGGGTAGACCAGCAGGAAACGCAGAGATGGAGAGACAAATGAGAGATCTCTGAGCAAGGCTTGAGGAGATGGAGACCACCCAAAGATGCGGAGTCGGTGCTGGAGAGTTTAGTGATTTCGAAGTTGAAGAAGAAGTTGGACACGATGCAGAAGAGGTCTCAGCAGAGGATGCATCGACCGAATGGTTGATTAGAGCCATTGCCAGGATGAGGTCAAAGACCAAGATGGACATTCCCGTCTATGAAGGAAGTCTGAATGCAGAAGAGTTATTGGATTGGATCAGGGCTCTTGACACCTACTTTGATTACGAAGATATCGAAGAGGATAAGAAGGTAAGACATGGTGTTACCAAGTTGAAGGGACATGTAGCCTTATGGTGGGACGAGCTGCAGGTAGACAGACGTTCCAAAGGCAAACAGAAGATCAAGAGCTGGGATAGGATGATCGCTAAGATGAAAGCAAAATTTATCCCCAGAGATTACCAGAACACACTGTTCAGGCGGATGCAGAACCTGAGGCAGAAGTTGATGACGGTGAAGGAGTACACTGAGGAATTCTACAGGCACAACATCAGAGCTGGTCATCGGGAGAGCGATGATGAAAAGGTGGCAAGATACCTGAATGGTTTAAGTTATGACATTCAGGATGAATTGAGCATGGTTACCATCCGGACAGTTGAGGATGCGTACCAGATGGCTCTGAAAGCCGAGGAGAAGCTGAGCCGCAAGAAGGGACAACGAGGGCGAGGCAGGAGTCAGCCCAGAGGAAAGGCAGTTTCCCAAGAAAGAACAGAGAAGACCAAGGAGGAGTGGAAGAAGCCTCAGGGTAAGATGGAGAGAGGTGGAACCTCACAACCAAGGCAGGTATCAGTAGAGGAAGTGGAGCACTTCAAAATAGAATATGGAAACTTGGAAAATTGAGGACAACAACAACAAATTAGTAGCAAGTAGAAGTGAAGAGGATGGTGTTAATGAGAAATATTTCTAAGTGGAATTTCAATGTTGGAACTCATTTTATTGAAAGTGCTTATGAAAGCAAAGAGAGTAGACAACAACTACATCGAGTTTCAACCCAGGAGGAGGAGAAAATGCAGTAAATGCATATGCAATTGAGAAATGTCGAACAACAATATGGAAGCTACAACCAGATAAAACATACTATAGAAGCAATTGGAAGACTCATGAATAAGATTCCATAATTTTGTTTTACCTTGGGAGTGTGATGAAGGAGAATTTTGTTTTCAAAGTCAAGAAGACCTGGAAGTTCTTACCACATTTACTAAAGGAAGTGGCTTTCCTTAATTTAATTTCATTTAATTTATGAAGATAGGGATTTGTTTCCATAATTAGGATGTAGTATGGTTTGATTAAAGAAATGAGGGATTCATTTTCCATAGATATGCAATGCACTATTTCAAGTGAGTTGTTGACGGAGTTAGATATTTTAGGCTTAGATTGGATGTTTTCCATAAATGGGTGATTTTATCCATCTTTAGTTGATCTCAACTAAATCATCATATTGTATAAAGATGATATTTGTAAATGGAATAAGGGGGAGAGATAGTGTGTGTGTTAGACAGAGAGAGAATTGAAGTGTGTGGGCTAAGGCTTGAGAGTTGGCCTAGAAATGTTGTAATGAGTAGGGGCAGAGTAAGTGCCCAAAATTATGCGTAATCAGGCCTAAGAAGTAGTCTTAGATTTCTAAGAATTTATGTACAAAGGTTAATTAATTAATGATATTTGTTAAATTATATCTCTACTATAGAAAATCTCATTGATTCAGTGTGCATATGCCTCTTATAATTTATTTTATGAGGTTCATTGAGACATTGTTTTGTTTTATGTAAAACCATGTTTTGATCTATAGAATTCTGGAATGAAATCCATTTTAAGAAACGATATTGTCAATACCAAGAGCATATTATGATCATTGTTATACATCAATCTGTATGTGGTTATGGTTGTTTACAAATTTGCTACAAATGTGGTCGACTCATTCGTTATATACTTGACACTATAAATCTTTCTCCAAATTCCTGAATTGTTGTGAATAACCTAGTTTAATCTGGATCATTCATTCATTTATATCTACGTTAATTATTTTATTTTAGGGAGGACTTGAGTCAAAACCATGAATTAAAATATATTTGTGTGGAGATTTGTGTATGGCTTAGCTTGGTCAAAGAAACTCTATCAATGATTGGCCATCCAACATGTAAATCAAGTTCCATTGGATGGTTGTGCATGTTTATTGGTGTGAATATCTAAGCCCTTCATTGCAGTTTGGATGAGCGGTCCCAAAACAGAAGCTTGTTGTATTTGTGGCATGAATTGTATCCAAGGAAATGAGAATAAGATCATATAGTATGGTCACAGAGTGAATATTTCAAGAAATGGTTTTCCCTTGGAAATCAATTAAGTTGTGATCATGTGAATAGGGTTATATGAGAGGTGAATGAACAAAGACTAATTAAAAATAAAATAGCTCAAATGAAAGTTTAAACCAGCCTATCATACTAGTACTTAAGGAGATCGCTACAAGAGTCAGAGGATGCCGACGATATGGGAAATCTAAGGTAAAAGAAAAGGGATTTGATTAAAAACTGTTTATACCGTTTATAGGAAGAAATCAATTTTTTTTTGTAGATCAGAAGTGATTCTATTGAGCATATGAGTTGAGATAATCTTATCCAAACTATTGTGTAGAGCACAGTCCATTCAAATCTAAATATCATATAAGTCACATAATGCTAAAATTTCATGGAGTGTATGTATGAGCAGAGTCTTCCTATTTCCTACACCATTAGTGGCATAAAAGAAAGGTTAAGTTTCCTATGTATAAAAGGTTAGACATCATATCTAGAAATTGCAGATGATAATTGCAGAAGTAGTAGCAGAGAACTCAAAAGTTCTAGGAGATGCAGATCTGGTAAATATTTTATGTTTTCAACAAAATTCTGGTAGAAGTGTTTTGCAAGTAGAAGCAATGTGTTTTGTAGTAGAGAGAGAAATTGTGGCCATGTGGCATACCTAAAGATAGTGGCGCTAAGAATAGAGTAGGAAATAGAGTTTAGTTTTGTGAGAAGGAAAGAAAGTTGGTCAACATGGTTGCAATTCGTTCTCATGGAATTTCGCAAGAGGATTTGCATTGAAAAAACAAAACGTAGCCAAACATGGTGGGAAATAAGTAACCCAACATAGCCTATTCATTATTTAAATTGGTGGAAAGAATAGGTTTTGAGAGCAATTGTGGTTAAATATCACCAAATTTTGTGTGACAAATTTGGAATCTCTAGTATAGCATGAGTCCCAAGTTTCTATATCATTGGTGATGACAATGTCTGTGGAGCCAGGAATTTTTCAATACTTGGATTTAGGAAGGAGTTTATTGAAGAGTAAACCTATAAATGTAACATCTAGGAATTGGAATGGGAGGATTTCAATATTAAAGTGTTATTGGAGGAGAACTAAGGAACCTTGACAATATTAACAATTTTTTTCTTTTTAGTGAAGGGATTAATGACATCAAAATATCCAGAACCTTTTGAATAACACCCAGAATTGCTTGAGAATAGTTAACTGATAGCATCAATAAAAGGATGAGTGTGGAAGAAATAACCTTACAGGAAGGAATTTTGTGATGATTTCCAACTGATGTTGTGAGAACATTAGAATCTCTTAAGAGAGAGTAGAAGCTTTTGGCAGAAGGACTTTCATAGTAGGAGGAATCTATGATAAATTTATATATTGAAAGTAAAGAGGACAAGTGAAGTTCTCAAGAGGAAGTGGGTAAGAGTGAAAAATCCTAGTTGAACAGAGGAAGATCAAGAAGGTTTCAGAGGATAGAACCAATAATACCAAAAGGCCATGTCTAGGAGAGTAGACCTTGGTGATGTATTCAATGGCAGAAAAGGAGGCTTACTACAGAGAAAGGCTTGGTTGCAGATCACAATGAGCATAGAGAAGCTCATAGGTAAGGAGAGAAATATGACTATGAATAGTCATGCCAGGAGTTCAGAAAGAAGCCACACCAAGAGGAAAGAAGTTGCCAAAGAAGTTGTCAAGAAGCAGATGAGTAATGAGGAATTTGATAGGGAGATTGTTGAGTTAAAGGGAATACTCAGTATAATGATAAAGATACTACAAGAAAGTGAAGATGAAGACCAGAGAGGAGGATGGAAAATGAATAATAAGGTTAAATGACCTATTGTGCATTTTATTACGAAGAAATTGATTCATATAATGATTTTTTTTTTAAAAAAAGAGGAAAAGTTGAGGGAGAAGAGGAGGCATGGGTTGTGTGATTTGTTGAAGGAAGAGGATCTCAGAGAAATCGAGTATGAAATAAGAATTCACTATTGTGAACCAGAACAAGGATCATTTCTTGGAGAAGATGATAGTGGAGATGTTGATGAAAGACTTAATTAGAGTCTCATGGATTGTTTGGAAAGTTTAGATCAAAACAAGGATGTGATAACGAAAGAGGCTAGAGAGCCTTATGTTTTTAAAACTGATAATTTATGTATGAATGCAGGTTTTGCAGATACTGAAGATAATGAAAAATCATTAGAAACTGTCATAAGGAGAGAGGAAAATGAATGAATGTATTTTAAAGGCATCGAAGTAGGATAGAATTAGAAATCTGTCATAGGAAATGGAAGAGGCCTCATTGTATTACAAAGTAAATCAAAGGGAAACCTATACACAACTGACTAGTACAACTGATGAAAGGCAGTTGCAAGAACCTGTTGTTACAGTAAATAGGGTAATTTTTTCTTGTCAAGATAACCAAAAGGAGGACAAAGAGGATGAAGAACAACATTCGCATACAATGCTGAAATATTTTGATGAGGAGATCAATTTGTTGGAAAGGTTACTAAGGAAACCTGAGTTTAAGGAGGACATTACAGTCTATTTTTAACAATATTAAGGAGTACTTGGAAAAGAAGAGATGTTTAAAGAATCTAAATAGACATAGGAGTCTTTTCAAGATGATTATGTATATATAGGTACAAAGAGATTTGAGACAAGGAAAGAAGAGACAAAAAATTCTCATGAGAATGGATTTTTATTTCATTCAAAGCAAGAGGATGATGATAGAAATAAGAAGATTATAGAAAGTGGGATGAGGGATGACAACCTTATATAAGGAAATGCAGATCTGGGTGAAGAATTGAATATGCTAGAATAATGGTTAGTCAATCCAAGGATTGAGAAGGATTGCATAGAGATTGCAGACATAAAGCATGAAGAGGAAGATATACTTGAAGAATCTAATGAATTTGAAAATTTTGAAACCAATTATTTACATGGATATGCAGAGAAGGGGAAAAAATAACAATACTTTCATTTGAAGACAATCAAGTTGTAGAGGAATTCAATGAATGAGAAGATGGGGTAGCCCTATGTATTATTCGAAAATGAGGGAAAAGTTGGAAGAAGTCAAATTGAAGAATATGCACAAAAAAAGAGGCGTAGAGAAATTTTTTGTCTCAGAAGACAATAAAAAGGAGGAAAGAAATGAATGTAACAAGCATGTTGCAAAAGATGAACCAGAAGTTCAAAGGAAAACTAATGTACATGAAGGAGAAAAAAATTATACATTTGGAGAAAACAACAGTGAAGACAAGCAAGTTGTAATTGTAGTCATTCTTATGACTAATGATAGTTTTCAAGAATCTAATAGACAAAATGTTTGTTGTAATAAATTTATTTTATGTATAGATGCAGGTAAAAGAAAAAGTTTTGAAAATGAAACTCAATCTTTCACAAAGAAGCCATGGAGAAGGAATTCAAGTGCCTTAAATATCTTTGAAAAGATGTCTAGTGATGAAGAATGGAAGCTAAAAAGGTATGTGAATGGTGAAAGGGCCATTAAAGACATAATGTTTTTAAATTTTGAAGTACAGTTGTAGATAAGTAGTGCCAATAAGATGTACCAGCAAAGGGGTAAGTTAGACATTGAAATTGATGACTTATGGATGTTGATGAAGAAATGGCTTAAGAATAGGTATAGTGAGGTGAATAGAAAATTCAACAACAAAATACAGTTGACTATAGAAGTTTGTATCAACAGAGAAAGTGGGGAGCACTTCAAAATAGAGTATTGAAACCTAGAAAATTGAGAACAACAACAAAAAATTAGTAGCAAGAAGAAGTGAAGAGGATGGAGTTAATTAGAAAGATTTCTAAGTGGAAGTTCAACGACAGAACATAGTTTATTGAAAGTGCTTATGATAGCAAAGCAAGTAAACAACAACAACATAGAGTTTGAATCCAAGAGGAGAAGAAAATGAAGTAAATGCACCTGCAAATGAAAAATGTTGGACACAAATATGGAAGACACAGCCAGATAAAACATACTGTAGAAGTAGTTGGAAGACTCA
Source organism: Picea engelmannii (assembly GCA_009831015.1). NCBI lineage: Eukaryota > Viridiplantae > Streptophyta > Pinopsida > Pinales > Pinaceae > Picea > Picea engelmannii. The sequence continues at coordinate 868,853 of ML782373.1, read as the reverse complement.
TGAACATGAGTCCATGAATTTTTTTACTTTGGGAGTCTGATGCAGGGACATTATTTTTTCAAAGTCAACAAGACCTAGAAGGTCTTACCACATTTACTAAAGGGTGTGGCTTCACTTAATTAAATTTCATTTAATTTCTGAAGATAGGGATTTGTTTCCATAATTAGGATGTAGTAGGGATTGATTAGAGAAATGAGGGATTCATTTTCCATCAATATGTAATGCACTATTTCAAGTGAGTTGTTGAAGGAGTTAGAGTTTTTAGGTTTAGATTGGATATTTTCCATAAATAGGTGATTTGATCCATCTTTAGTGGATCTCAACTAAATCATCATATTGTATAAAGATTATATTTGTAAGTGGAAGAATGGGGAGAGATTGTGTGTGTGATAGAGAGAGAATTGAAGTGTGTGGGATAAGGCTCAAGAGTTGGCCTAGAAATGTTGTAATGAGCAGGGGTCGAGTAAGTACCCAAAATTATGTGTAATCAGGCCAAAGAAGTAGTTTCAGATTCCTGAGAATTTATGTACAGAGGTTAATTAATGAGATCTACAAAATTATGTCTCTACTATAGACAATCTCGGTGATCAGGTGTGCATATGCCTCTTATAATTTATGTTATCGGGTTTATTGAGACTTCTTTTTGTGTTATGTAAAACCTTGTTTTGATCTATAGAATTATAGAATGAAATCCATTTTAATAAACAATATTGTCAACACCAAGAGCATATTATGATCATTGTTATACATAAATCTATATGTGGTTATGGTTGTTTATAAATTTGCTTCAAATCTGGTCTACTCATTTGTTATATACTCAACACAATAAATCCTTCTCCAAATTCATGAATTGTTGTGAATAACCTAGTTTAATCTGGATCATTCATTCATTTATATCTACGTTAATTATTTTATTTGAGGGAAGACTTGAATCAGAACCATGAATTAAAATCTATTTGTGTGGAGATTTGTGTATGGCTTAGCTTGGTCAAAGAAACCCTATCAGTGATTGACCACCCAACGTGTAAATCAAGTTCCATTGAAAGGTTGTGCATGTTTATTGGCGTGAATATATAATCCCTTCATTGAATTTTGGATGAGTGGTCCCAAAACAAAAGTGTGTTGTAGCTGCGGCATGAATTGTATCCAAGGAAACAGGAATAAGGTCATATAATATGGTCACAGAGTGAATATTTCAAGAAATGGATTTCCCTTGGAAATTACTCAAGATGTCATCATGTGAATAGGGTTACATGAGAGGTGAAGGACGAGGGACTAATTAAAAATAAACTAGCTCCAACGAATGTTTAAACCAGTCTGTCGTACTTAAGGAGATATCTACAAGAGTCAGAGGATGCCAGCGATATGGGAAATCTAAGGTAAAAGAAAAGGACTTGAAGCGATTCTATTGAGTAGATTATTTGAGATAATACTATCCAAACTATTGTGTAGAGCACAATCGAGTCAAAGTTAAATATCATATAAGTCAAAAAATGCTGACATTTCGTGGCATGTATGTATGAGCAGGGTCTTCCTATTTCCTTCACAACACTGCATGTATACATGCTAAAGTACCCAAATTTCCAACCACATCCAAATATTTTGAGTTCTTCTACTATGCTTTTGTGGCTCTCCCAAGAAAATTGGAAATAGCCAAGATATTTCATAAGAGTTTGGAGTTAGACTAGGGAATGTATTCATTCACCAATATGATCCAAAATGCTAACTAGCATAAAATATATTTTAATCTAGTATATATTAAGTATTGAGAGGGATCTAAAACTCTATTAACCTCTTATTCATTTATCAATCCAACTCAATCTAAAATACTATTTTTTTTTTGGAAAATCAACCTTATCATTTTTTAATTGTAGGAAAGCTTAGTTATCACATGTACAACAAGCACAGCTAGAATTGGGAACTCAGAAAACTTTGTTTACATGTTCTAATTTCCTTTTCTATTTTAGAGCATCCTAGAAGCATATATCATCCTTCACTCGTGGTCTTTAGAATATCCTTACAAAGTGGTTTCGCGTGACAATTCTGGTAGTTGAAGTTAAAATTGAGGTCTACAGTCTAGCAAATTATCATGCACACAAAGCTATTTAGTGCATCAAGATATTCTTTTCAATAATAATATTAATCAAGATATTTCCTTTAATAATTCTTAAAACTAACAATTATTTCTATTATTTTAATAATTTAAAACAAATACAAAACTCTTGATGTATTTAATAAAACAAGAGTGCAATGCATTTAATTATAAATGTAAAAGGGATATTGAACATCAATTTTTCTTATGATATTATAGGAAATTTTATAATCATAAAAACATTTCCAAAATACTATTCAAAATGATGAATTTGAAGAAAAGAGAAATAAAACTTAAACTAGATGAAATTGATTACAATGACTCAAATTACTCAATGGTTTAGTTATACAACCACCCAAGCATAATCAATGTTATAGAAACTATATTTTAATCTCACATTGCTTATGAGTTAATAAGTCTGAGAAAATATCCATTTTTCTCTCCAATCGAAAATACCACACATCCATTCTATCTGAAAAATATCACACATATCCATTTTTCTCCGCAATCTTTCCTTAAGAACACATTCATTTTCAAATCTCATATACTCCTCAACAACAAATATAGAAGTAAGAATCGCATGTCAATCCCGTCCTAATGAGAAAGATTCTTTGTACTTCAACAAAAACTTAACAAACATTATTAAATTACTAATACTACCAAATTATTAAGTATGATTAGAATACTAAAATAGATTATTACTTCTATAAATAATGTCAAAATACTTAACTAGATTACTACTTCTATAGTAGTGACAAGGACACTAAAAACCTACTAATACTTAACCGCAAAATCCCCATCAAGAGGCAACATAACCCTATGATATAGATCAACATCGGATCAGATATGTAATATTCACATCACATAAATTATTAAAAATGAAAACCCAAAAAGAATTGAGCCCTTTCATCTTTGAACCAATAAACTGTTTACTGATCCAGATTTTATGAATAGAATGAAATGAATATAGATTATTAAAATATTCTTAACATAAAATAACAGAGATACAATAAATCTGGTTTTCTATTCAATAAGGAAATAAGATGAAACTGTAAAATGCAGCAAAAAACAAGCTTCTTGGAATGGTGGCGGCTTACCTCTTAGAAGAGATGTGACAATTGCGCTCATTCACAAGAAGATGGTTACAATGTGGCTCTGAAGGCCTTTTACAATAAACAGGAATTTCAAAAGCCCTAGACATCCAAAAACCTAACCCTAGGAGATGAAGAGCCAAAAGTCATGTGGGCTCTGTTTGGGTAAGTTAGTACATCAACTTCCTAGGGTCGTAAATTTTGCATACGATCTTCGTTTTAGGTGCACAATAGCTCATTGGAAAGGTATAACCGAGAAGAAAAAAATTGGATTGGTCTGGGTTAGCGTTTCTAGCAGTCACTTGTGCCCCAAATCCCCAAAAAACGTCATTTAGGGCCTCAAAATGGCCCCACAAGTTTGGAACTCGAAAAACTGCTGAAAAACTGCCAAGGTGGAAAAATGTTTTCCGAGCCAGTGGAATAGGTGGGTAGCCACCAATATCCACCTGGATCAATCCTACCTCCTCAAGAAGCAATGGTATCCATTTCATTGATTTTCCCCATCAGATGAGGAAATTTCTGCTAAATTTGGCCTCGGGTGAACCACTCACCTTGGTGCAGGAGCTGCCCTGCTTTGACGACTCGATAAAGCTAGATCTTTTGCTGTCGATTTCCCTTGATCTGTGTGTCCACAAGTGATCATTAGATGCTTTTTAAATGCAGTCAGGGATGATCTCTATTGGTGTCAACTTCTCTTCTATCTACGAGGTGTCCAATAATGGTGGGAAATATGGCTGAAGGAGAGCCACGTTGAAGACTAGATGCAGACCAAGGAAGGGGATAATGTTGAGCTCAAAATAATTTTCACCCACAACCTTGGTGATGGTGTACAACCCATAACAAAGTGGGATAAGATTCCGATGGGGATTTATAAGGCATTCTTTCTGCAAATGCAACCAAACTTTGTATCCCACCTGAAACTTATGTGGCACCCAATGTTGATCATGGTGCTGCTTGTACTTGGCATTAGAATTTTGTATAGTATCATGAACCTATTGGCGGATGTGTTGGATCCACTCAATGATCTAGGTGGCTTTGTTAACTTCTGGAGGAACAGGGGACGAGTCAACGGAGGTGGTTGCCAGGGGTGGTGCAACATCCATGGGGCCCAATGGTTGGAATCCCAACCCCACCTGAAAGGGGTTGTGGCCAATTGATATATGCAGGACTTGGTTGTAGCTATGCTAGACATAAGGAAGACTCTCATCCCATGTGAGGGGGTGTTTTGAATTGTACATGCGTAGGATATGTACAACCATCTGGTTGACGACCTCAGCTTGTCCATCTATCTGGGGGTGGAAGGAAGTGGATTTGGTGAGCTTGGTATCCAATAGTGACCAGAGGCTCGACCAAAATGAGTTGAGGAACCAACTGTCACGATCTAAGATAACAGTTTGTGGGATCCCAAAATGTACCCATACTCATTCAAATAAGAGCTTGGCAGTGGATTCTGATGTTTTGTTCTTCTTGCAGGCGGCTACAATCACCATCTTGGAAAAGTGATCAACAACCACAAAAAAAAATTCATTTCCTCTCTTGGTGGATGGGAGGTCCAACATGTAGTCTATTGAGATGGATTCCCATGGCCTATTAGGAGTAGGTAGAGGGGTGTACAGGCCCTGTTTCTTAGTGGTCAGTTTGGAAATAACGTAGGCAATGCAAGACTTAATATACTTGCCAACATCCTGTTGAAGTTTCAGCCAGTAGAAATGTTTTTGTAGCACTGCCATTTTATTTTCGATGCCAAAGTGTCCTGCCACCCGATTGTAGTGAGCTTCCCAAATCAGCTTCACATGCTCTCTTGATGAAACACATAGATGGCCCATACGACACAACAATCTGTCCTGAAGATGGAAATTAGCAACCACTGAGTTGGCGCCCAACATTTGGTAGCGGGTGGAGAAGTCAGGGTTTGTCTCATAGAGGTGGGGCCATCTAGAGGTATCGTGGCCACAAGAGTCTAGAACTGTGGTGAGTGCCACAATTGGAGGTTGGTTGAGGCAGTCAACAACTCGATTGATACTTCCTGTTTTAAACTTGATGTAGAGGTGGAACTATTGTAAGTATGTTGACCACTTTTTTTGGCAGTCATTCTACAATTTGCCTTGGGTCTACATGAATTGTAGTGGCTTATAATCAATGTGGATGACTGTATCCTTTCCAAGAATGTAATGTCTCTAATGGTGACATGATTTCACAATGGATTACATTTCTTTGTCGTAATTAGGGTACTTACGGACAACATTTGATAGTGTCTCACTATGATATTCCACGGGGTGGTCGTGTTGAGTGAGAATGATTCCCACAACATAGTCTGAAGCATCTATCTCGATCTCAAAGGGATGCTTTAGGTCCAGTAATGAAAGTACCAGGGATGAGCACAAACGCTTCTTCAAGTCATCGAAGGGTTGTTGTTGGGATATGACCCACACAAATTTTTCCTTACCGCCACCCCTGGTTACTTGGCTAAGGGCCCATGTGATATGAGAGAATCCCATCACAAACTTGCAATAGAAATTGGTGAGGCCCAAGAAGCTTTGAAGTTTAGTGAGAGTGGTTGGGGCTGGCCAGTCACAAATGACTTGGATCTTGGTTAGATCCACATGCACACCATGCTAATCAATGATGTAGCCTAAGTAATGGACCCTGTCCATGTCGAAGGAGAATTTTTCCAAGTTTGCATATAGTTTGTGCTATTGCAAGGTGTGTAGAACTTGTTGAATATGATGCAAGTGTTCCACCCAAGTCTTGTTGTAGATGAGGATGTCATCCAAATACACCACTACAAAAGTATTGGTGAAAGGTCACAGGATATCATCCATCATCCTCATAAACGTTCTTGGAGCATTTGTCAAACCAAAGGGCATGACCAACCATTCAAAAAGACCTTCTTTTTACTTGAAGGCAGTCTTCCATACATCTGTTTGTTCTATCGGGACCAGGTGGTAGCCAGGCTTCAAATCAATCTTACTGAGGTATTTGGCCCCCATGAGCTGATCAAGGAGGTCGTTGATTCAGGGAATCAGGTACCAGTTTTGGACTATGATTTTATTCAGGGTCTGATAATCAATGCAGAGTCTCTAGGTCCCATATTTCTTCTACACCAGCACGATTGGGCTCCCACAAGGTGATGAGCTGGGACGGATGTGCCCCTTGTGGAGCAGTTCTTAGATCTTCCTCTTGATCTCCTCATTTTCTAACAGGGAGCAGTGATAGACTGGCCCATTGGGTAGCGGTGCACCTAGGGTCAGATCGATGGGATGCTTGACCTGGCAGTGAAGAGGTACCTCGGTAGGAGAGGAGAAGATATATGAGTGTTCTTCCATGACCTTATCCACTTTCTTCTATTGTGTGGAGAGGTCGTCCGTGGAGGCCCTAGATGTGGATGCGATCTCTCGCTCACTCTGAAAGTGAATCATGAAGAAGACAAATTTCTCGGTCTGAGAGATGACCTTCCTGCATTGCTTGGCAGAGATCAAGGAAATAACACTATAAGGGATTGCCTTGGGTATCCTGTACAATTTCCTATTCAAATTAATAATAACACTACGAGGCCTAGATTCATATATAACATGATGTTTCCATAAATAAGGTTATCCCAAAATAACATTACAAAATTCGAGAGGAGCAACATCACACAATAACTGGTCTTTGAAGGGCTTGATTCCGTATGACAGTTGACATTGTTGGCTAACACAGAGATCACTTCCTTGGCAGATCCATCCAATGATGTAGGGTTGTGGGTGCGATGTTGTCAGCAGGGCCAACCACTTGATGACCTACGGTGATTTGAGGTTATTTTGGCTACCGCTATCAATGATGAAGTGCAACGAGGTGCCTTTTACCCACATCTCTGAATAGAAGAGGTTCTCTCCTTCTTCTGGCTCGTCTGGTTCACCAGGTTGGAGCTTGGTGGTAGCAACGGTGGCACTGGGTTAAACGTCAATGATTTGTCTTTCCCTTTTTGGTTCTGAATCAGAGTTAGAACTCGCATCTGATTCATATGCTTTCACTTCGGCCACTAGCGACTTCTTTTAGTAGTAGTCAAAAATGTTATGCCAAGGGCTCTTATGGAAGTCACACCACTTTCTGGTATATTTCTTTGTCTTTATGGTGTCCTTATTTTCTTGCGGTTTGGACTGGTTGTCTTGATACTGTCCATCTTTGCTCTATCCTTTATTCTGTGGGTTGGGGCCACCCTTTCCTGGATTTTTCTGTGAGGGGATCCCAGGCCCAAATTTCCACGTATTTTGTTTAAGATTCTACTCGATTTTGACGGCATATCAGTAGGCCGCGCCGAAGGAGGAGATGTCTAGAAGTTCCATTCTAGTTTAGATTTATCTATGTAGAGCACCACGATACTTGAGCATGAGATGTCTCTATGAATCTTTGATACTCTGTTTGGTGCACAAGGTATGGAAGATATTTGTGAACTCTGGCACTGCTTGGTCTCTTTCTTTCTGTAGTGTGGTCCATTTAGTATACAAGTAGTCATAACTTCCAACAGAGTAGTATTGTTCCTTAATAACATCCCTGAAGGATTCCCACATGGTCGTGACTGTAAATAATGAGGTTTCCTCTGTTTCCTTTTGCTCAATTTTTTTTCCCACCAATCTTTGACATGGGGAACGACTTTGAGGAGTGAAAAAGTAATATTTTCTCTATTCGAAAAGTTATGGACAGACAAATACCCTTCTAGTAGATTCAACCACTTGTCTACAACATCTGCGTCTATCTGACCTTCAAATATAGGAATATCGAAGTTGATTTGTACCTTGAAGGGGGCGGTGCCTCTGCTCGAGGAAGATATGTCGCATGCTGGTAGCTGCTGAAGGATTTGCAAGAAATTATCCATCATCTCGTTCCTTTGTTGCATGAGGGATTCCTCAAGCAACATTTTGAAAGGATCTTCTATCCCGTCATATTTCTTTTCTCCTTCCATGAGAGGTCGCTTGGGCGTGCAAGATATTTTTTCCTCAAGAGAAACAAGATCAAGACCCAATTCTTTGTACCCTGACCTCAGTGGCGACATGAATTAATACGACAAAGAGAAGACCGCTCTGATACCACTGATCTGGATTTTATGAGCAGAATGAAATGAATACATATTATTAAAATATGCTTAACAAAAAATAACAGAGATACAATAAAATTGGTTTTCTATTCAATAAGGAAATAAGTTGAAACTGTAAAATGCAGCGGAAACTAAGCTTGTTGGAATGGTGGCGGCGTATTTATGAGAAGAGATGTGATGGCTGCGCTCATTCACAAGAAGTTGGTTACAATGAGAATCTGAAGGCCTTTTACAATAAAAAAGAATGTCAGAAACTCTAGACATCCAAAAACATAACCCTAGGAGATGAAGCGCCAAAAGTAATGTGGGCCCCGTTTGGGTAAGTTAGTACATCAACTTCCCAGGGTCGTAACTTTTGCATACAATCTTCATTTTAGGTGAACGATATCCCGTTGGAAAGGTCTAACCAAGAAGAACAATTTTCGACTAGACTAGGTCAATGCCTCTAACAATCACTTGGGCCCCAAATCCCCAAAAAACTTCGTTTAGGGCCTAAAAACGGCCCTGGAAGTTTGGAACCTGAAAAACTGTTGAAAAACTACCAAGGTGGAAAACAATTTTCCGAGCCAGTGGAATAGGTGGGTGGCCATTGATATCCACCTGGATCATTTTCACTACTAACCAATTCAACAAGTTACTTGGTTGTTGTTAGATGATGCACAACATCTAATATGTATAGTTATGTTACACATTATTATAGTGAAAATAAAAGAAACTCAAACATGATGCACAACATCTAGTTATATTATGTAGTTAAAAGTTATATTATGTAGTTAAGTTTGTTGTGTGTTTCTATTCTTCTCACCAATTATTTCCCACAAAGACGCGATCCATTCATGAAATGATAGAATCAATTTGTGTTTTTCACAATATCAGAATTGGTTTCATTATGGCTATAAGTGCATACACAAGCTTTTACGCCAATTACACTTGGGTACATGATATTGTTATATCTTGAGGCTCTTAAAATTGAAGCGATATTTCTTCTCAGTGAAATTCTTGTCTCATTGTCTTGATATACACATTATTTGAGATAGAAAGTGAGATCATTTATGTATTGGCTCACTTATGTTTCTTTGTCACACAAGGTTAAATGAGAATTGCATTTTCCGTCCTATTTTCTTTCCATAAGAAGAATACAATTGGATAAAGTCCTGTATGTGCTTTCATGTACTCTTTTTCATTCTTAAATTAAGGTGTTTATTCTTGATGCCAAATTGGTTTTGGTTGGAGCCTATGACTCTCCATTGTAATCATTTCTATGCCAAATCTGCAGACAATGACAATTCCAGCACTATATGTGTCAGGTCGTGTAAAAATCATGAATAATTCGATTGTAAGTTCTACGTATTCTTTGTCTTGGTTAAATTTATTGTTGAAGTCTTCAAATAAATATGTTTCGTCATCATGAGAGTATGTTCATTGTTCACTACATCATCCTATCTCCCAGCTACAACATACAGATATTTGAAAGTTAAATATAATAGGCAACATTTTAACGGTGTAATTCAAAATGATGTTCAACAACATGATGTTGTAGTGAAATTATACATGCACCGAGCCTAATTTTATTAATTCTGTTATACTTTTGACAAGACTACAATACATCCCTTTTAAAAGCACAGGAGTCTTCAAATCTTTCTTTAAGAAGATTGATGGATCCTTCGTATATCCATCAAATACATGTTTTAGTCCATACTGATTTAGGAGAAATCTAGATGTTCTTCCTTATATGTTCATATAACATTTTTTTGTATATAATTTGTCAATAAATACATGTTTTAGTCCATAGTGATTTAGGAGAAATCTAGATGTTATTCTTTATATGTTCATACACATTTATTTGTATATAATTTGTCAATATGCAATAATGTAAGAAACACAAACTGAACAACATATCAAGTATTTGAATTGAAATGAGCTGATGGAATTATTACTAATAATATTTGAGCAAACTGGAACTCTAAACCTTTTCACCATGGACATGTTTTCTTAACTAAAGGACGAGATTGCAGTCTTTAACAAGGTACCAAAGCCATTAATTTTTTCACCAAAATACTTGGTTTTGGACAAAGAAACATTTAGACTTTAGCAAGATTTTAAGGCTTCTAAGGACAACAGATTAGAAGTACAACATATTAGAAGTGATAGAGCAAATGAGTGCATTTGATCTATGGTGTACAAAGGAATAACAAATGTCAAGGGGATGCATAACTATGACCCATATAACCCTTCAATAATATACTCACATGCACATAAGCATGATCCATTGCATGTATACATGCCAAAGTCTCCAAGTTGCCAACCACATCCAAAGATTTTGGGTTCTTCTACTATTATTTTTTGGGCTCTTCCCAGAAAATTGGAAATAACCTAGATCTCTCATAAGAAGTTAGTCTAGGGAATGGATTCATTCACGAATATTATTCAATCCAAAATATTAATTAACATAAAATCCATCTTAATATGGGATATATTAAGCACTGAGAGGGATAAAAAACCTCTATGAACATTAGATTCATTTATCGATACGACTCAATCTAAAATACTGAAAATTTATTGGAAAAACAACCTTATCAATTTTTGAATGTAGGGAAGTCTAGTGACCACATGTACAACAATTACAACTAGGTTTGGAAAATAAAAACTCTTCTTTTACATTTTGTAATTTCCTTTTCTATCCTAGATGATCCTAGAAGCATATATCATCCTTCAGTTAGGGTCTTTAGAATATCCCTACAAAGTAGTTTCCCATGGTAATTTATGGTAGTTGAGGTTAAAAGTGAGGTCTACACTCTAGCACATTACCATGCACAGAAATATAATTAGTGCATGAAGATTTCCCTTCAATAATTATATTAATTAAGTTATTCCCTTTAATAATTCTTGAAACTAAAAATTATTTTTCTTATTTTAATCATTTAAAACAAATTATAAAAAATTCTCAATGTATTTAATAAAACAAGAGTGCATTACATTTAATTATAGATGTCTATTCTTTAATAATTTAAAACAAATACAAAACTCTTGATGTATTTAATAAAACAAGAGTCCAATGCATTTAATTATAGATGTAGAAAGGATATTGACCATAAAGTTTTCTTAGGATACAATGGGAAATTTTATAATCATAGAAACATTTCCAAAACACCATTCATGGTGGATCTAAGTTTATTTTTTACAACCACATGCACTTGACAAGAGAGATTTCTACACAAATAAAGAAAGGGGAATAAGACTTAAAATAGATGAAATTAATGACAATGGACTCAATACTTCATGGTTTAGTTATACAAGCACCACTCCCTTACAATAGACTAGAATGTTGATGAACTTTTACCTTCAATATTGTTTTTGAGAGTAGTTCTGGTATTTCCCGACAAATGTGTTATATCTGATTGGAATTTTGGAACATGGCTAAAAAAAGTGTCTTTGATGCTTTGCAGTGTACCCAAAATATCCATCATACTAGGATGCCCTTTAAGGGATTATTTTGTGCAAAGCAAACCCACATTTATCAGTTGATTGAGGCAATTGATTTCCTTATCTTATGCAATACATGTACTAGACCTTCTCAGTAGACCCATGTCCACTAATTCTCTTACTTGGTTTGGAAAACAACTCCCCACCCATATTGGCAAGTTCATTCCTTCAAAAAACATGTTGTGGGTCAACTTCTTTCTAGTGAGAATCTCCAATACAAATATGCCATAGTTATAAATATCACCTTTTGTTGTAAATTGTCTACCCATTCCATATTCTTCATTCATAGATCCTCATATTAAGGTTTCTAGTTCACAACTTTTAATAAATATAAGAAACTCATAACATTACTTAATATGTTATCAAGTTTAAATAATATCTGGAGGAATGTAACATCTTGATCCTTTTAGTGCATGTACAGAAATGGAAGTTGAATCCTCATCATTTGCAAAACATATGGTAGCAATGCAAAAGTCTATTAAATATGCAGTCATATCTTCACCCAAAAGCACATTGTTAGGTTTCAAATCACAATGAATTACTTGCATCAAATAATGATGATGAAGATATGTCATGGCTTGTGCAATGTCTATTTCTATATTCAACCTTTGAATCAAACTCAAACCACTTTTGTTTTTTCCATCGGGGTATAACCACTTCTCCAAGCTTCCATTTGGAATTAATGGAAATATTAAAGCTTTGATTTGGAGGTCTGAATAAGAAGTTATGATTGTAATCAAATTTTGGTGCCTAAGTCTACCCAAAAATTTGCACTCCCTATCAAAACTCGTGTGTGCCCCTTCATTTTCTGGATTAAGAAGCTTGATAGCAATCATTGTGCCATCATTGAGAACCCCTTTGTACAGTTTCCCAAAAATACCAACTCCTAACAAGTTGACATCACTAAAGTCATTTGTTGCAGTGATGAGATTTTCATAGGAAATTATTTGGTACCCCACATTTAAGGATGCCTCAATCTTTCTAAGAGTATGTCTCTTTTGATTTTGTCTCCATAAGATTCCCATAAAAAAACACAATACAACAATGACTACCACTACAACAACATGTATGATAACTCTTTTCAAATGCAATTTTTTTTTATGTTTATGAGTAGAGCATGGTGACAAACCAACCCAAGGTCCATAGAGACCAAGATTTCCCATAAATGCAAGGAAATCAATCTCTTTGAAAACTCCACCTCTAGGGACTTGTCTTAACAGCTTATTGTATGACAAATTAAAGTGGCAAAGCATTTTGATATTTTCCAATGACTGGGGTATTCCACTCGACAACTTGTTGAAAGAGAAATCCATTTCATGAAGACTCTGAAATTCACTAAGAGAAACTAGAATTGGACCATCAAGGGCATTGTAGGAAAGATTCGAGTATTCTATTTCATTGCAGCTTTCGAGTGCACTTGGAATGTAACCAATTAACCCATTTTCAGAGATATCTATAACTTGAAGCATAGTCATCTTGGTCAATTCCGATGGCACAGGGCCTTGTAATAAATTGTTGGACAAGTTGAAATAGAAAGCTAAATTTGCAAGGCCTGCAACCTCTGGAGGTATGTGCCCACTGAGATTTTTGCTTGATATGTCTAGTAGTAGTAAGTTCACACATTTCCCTAGACTTGTAGGTATGTTACCTGATAATTGATTCAAATCAAGATATAAATATCTTAGTTGTTGGAGATGGGAAATATAATTAGGGATTATTCCAGAGAGATTATTTTGCTCAAGGTCTAGTAAACCTAAGCTTTTGGGGTTCCCGATTTCCACAGAGATGTTTCCTTGTAAATTATTGAATCCCAAAGATAACCTCTCCAACTTTTGAGGCATATTAAGTGAAGAAGGGTTTGACCCTGTAAAATAATTGTGGTCTAAACCAAAACAATTTAAATTAGATAGTTTTCCAATCTATGCAGGTACTTCTCCTGCTAATTCATTATCAGACAAGTTCAACCAGTAAATATTAGAGAGGCGACCTAGAGAAAATGGAAAACGTCCAGTGAAATGATTATCAGATAAATCTATTACTTGTAAGATGGAACAATTAGTAATACCAGTAAGAATGTTGCCACTAACCAGTTGATTTTGGTCTAAACTTAGCACCTGGAGATGCTTCAACTTACCAAACCCAATGGGTACTACATCGATGAACTGGTTAACCCCTAAAGTGATAAGTTCAATCTTATTACAATTGAATAGGGAAGAAGGAATGTTGCCATTGAGATGATTAAGGTCCAGATAGAGTCCTGTCAACTGGGTGTTCTTTGTACACAACTCATCTGGAATGTTACCAGTAACCTGGTTAAGGGATAATCCCAATATCTGAAGATTGGTGTAGTTAGACAAGGAAGATGGAATTTGACCTTTGATATGGTTTTCTGACATACTTATAATTATCAACTAGTTGAGCATACCTAGTTCGGAAGGAATGTTTCCTATGAGATTGTTAAAGTGCATATTCAAGTTCCGTAAATTGTGGCACCCACCTCAAGTGGGTAGAATAGAACCTTCAAGTTGATTAAAACTGAGGCAAAGCATCTTTAAGCGAAAGAGGCTTACCAATTGATAGGGAATGTGCCCATGGAAACTACTATTTCTACCGATCACATGAATTCCCTATCCACATGAATTCCCTATAAAAACTCCAATCCACATCAACTCTCAATAAGAACTCCAATCCATATGAGGCACTACCGATCCACATGAATTCCTTGTAAAAACTCCAATTCTTACTTTATATCTACCACATAATTAACAAAATTCAGCCACAAGAGTATGGTGTTTCCAATAAGAGACTTAACCATAATCTAAAAACTAGCCTATATAATAAGAGTTTCACAAACACTTGTCGAAAAGGCCTATCTGCAAAAACTTGGCATGAAATATTTTCATCAAACACTCAACATGCAAGCATTTGTCAAACACTTGAATTGTAACATCATGACTTCGAAACATCGAATGATCAAGTTCATTGCAAGAACGCTTGGAAATAACAACAAGAGATTGTGTAGGTCAATCAACAAAAACTTGGCATGCATGGCCTTCATAATATGGAAAAATTATCAAAGCCATAAACAAAATAGCTAGAAATACTTGAAAATTAAGCTCTCCAAGAACGTTTCCATAAACCTACAAGTTCCCCATAGTGAAACCATCCCCAATTTAAGTAGGCGACTCTTGCTACTACCACCATAACACCCATATTGACTTCTTCCAATGATTTTTGAATGTTATATATTCTTTCCACTCATTTACACTTTGCTAGAGCAACAAGTTCTCATCGTGTAAGGAGATATATGGATAATAATTAAAACATTCAAATGGTAAGGTCCTTATAGTTATTAAGATCATCTAGGTCTCATGCTCCCCATATCTTTATGTGCACACACTATGGGGTATAGGCCATTGAACTCTTGTTCTTTAGCAATCCACTAATTAAATTTATGGGAGTTGATTATTTTCAGTAGGAAGAGTAAAATTCTTGACTTTTTCACTCAATTTAAATTAGAGTCCAACTTAACTAAAATATCAATCATTGCATTGCCTTGCTATTGAATGTGTGATATTTCTACATTCAATAAGTAGAGAAGTATGCAAGAAATATTTTGGAGAGGAGTTAGTCGTCACCAATTTGTTGAATAATTCCAATACAAATGTCCCCAAAGGATTTGTTTCACTTTGGAATTATAATTTATGAATTGCTTTTGATAATTTGCACACAAAAAAATTGCTTTGGACTTAATAAAGGAAAATTTAAATCAACTTGACAATATGTCACCATAGTTTATGTTTTCGAGGGAGGGATTTGGACTTAATAAAGGACAATCTTCCACCACCTCAATAGTCTAACACTACATCTCCTTGATAACACATTTTTTGATATCAATGACATTATTCAAAGTACTACCAATTTCTTCCACGTTTATAAATTTATCACCGCATAATTAGGGGAGAACGTTTGTTATAGAATGTATGCATTTTCATAATGGGAACCAAGACATGATAAAATCAACTTCTCTTGGACCCAATAAGATCATGTAACTATTGTTGGTTTTTTTATTTCTTATTACATGAGCTTCATATTGTTAAGTAATTGCTTAATCAACATTTATTGAATATGAAGATGAAGGAAATTTATATAAAAGATAAAATTACAATTGTTTATAGACATGCTTATTGTTGATCTAAATCCACTTCATTATATAATGAGATCCCTTGAACCCACTAAATATGAATAGAGAATCTTGACCCTCCTATGTTTTTTGGAGTGACATCTAAACACTCATCAAAAATTAACTTTCTTTTATTAGGCTTTTATATTTTTGCTAAGTTAACATGCAATTTCTTCTTTAAATGATCTTATATACATAATTCATTTGTCGTCTATTTGAAAACTTTGAATTTTGTAATTTTTATAAATATAATCTAACTCTCGTATACAAAATCATTATTAAAAGGTTCTATAATGTTTAAAAAATAGTTGACAGTTAACTACATATAACACACACATATATAACATAGATCCATCTTGAGTTTTAAGTAGTATATACATTTATTTTATTTTTCTTAGTGGTTTATATATCCCATGATAAAATGAATATATATATATATATATATATATATATATATATATATATAACATAGATCCATCTTGGGTTTTTAAGTAGTATATACATAGTGGTTTATATATCCCAGGATAAAATGAACCTAAGTTTATGTTATAATATATCCTCAGGGGTTTATGCTAACCATGATTATTCACATTTGATAAAATAATTCTTAATTATTTTAGGAGATATTGTCAAGGGATATCCCTTTTATTCCTTCTTTTGAAATTATCAAAAGATATAATTATAGATTTACAACATGATGAATAATAAAACTAATTGTTTTAGTTTATTTAAAAAACATTAAAACATATATTAAATATTCAATGGCCATTTTTAACTTTTTATTTTTTATTTTTTATAAGAATATAAGCTTTTAGAACATATTTGTTTGATATTTAGATTTGTTTTGATATTTAATGGCCAATTATAGCTCTATTTTTCTAGGAGTATTAGCGTTTTCCACTTATAAATAGGAATTCCATTTCATTCATAGTATTTTTTATAACTACTCATAGTTATTATTTTTGCTTAAGAATAAAAAAGTGCATAATGATAAAAATAAGGTGGTCGTTAATATATATATATATATATATATATATATATATATATATATATATATATATAATTTGGATATATACATTTTTTCTTTTACTTAGTTGTTTAACAAGGCTAAAATGAATCTATGTTAATGTTACAACACATTTACTTACTATGTTTGCTTCTATTGTCCTTTGGGTGTCATGCCAAATTATGATTATTTATATTTGGTAAAATAATTCTTAGTTATTTTAAGAACTACTTCTAGGGTATATTCCTTTCATTCCATCTTTTGAAACTATTAAATGATGTAATCATTGATTTACAACATGATTAATGATAAAACAACTTGTTCTGGTTTCTGATTAATATATATTGATATTAAGTGGCCATTTGCAACTCTGTGATGCAGGAGCATCATAAGCAAGCCAACAAAGCAAGCGAAAAAGCAAAGGACAACTAGAAACACACCAGCACACATTTTGAAGATATTTTGAAATTCAAAAGAGAGCACATTTATGTAAAATCTAAAGAGATGTAATTGTTCTTAAATTCTTTGGAGATTGTAATGCAGATATTGAGTGTATCTCTCATCTGTCAGCTATAGAAATTTATTGTATTAAATGTAAAGTAGTTGTAGCTTTTAATTTGATTAGATAGCTTAGAGTGTAGGAGGGAAAACTCTAGAAATCTCCCTCGCATGTATTGTATTGTAACAAGCATTCCCATTGTGAGAGTAAGTAAGTTGTAGAGCAAGAGAGCACAGAGAAGAACAAAGATTGTAGAATTTGTATAAGCATATAGTTGTTTCTATTAAACCCATGTACATATACACTTGGATTAATATAAGAAAGCTTTGATCCAAATTCATGGTGTTGTGATGACTGTTATTTGCATCTATTGAATGGTATGTTTATAGTTTACTTATATTCTCTATTATTGATTTGTTTCAATGCTATATATGTGTGTATGTTTTTGATTTCATGTTGAATGTTATCGTGAGTGTCGCAAAGAGTGTGTGCAAGAATCCTTTTAGATCCTTGAGTTTGCAGTAAAGTATAAGATCAGGAAGGACAGAGACTTTGGAGAAGATCGAGGAGAAGACAAGGTTTGGAATCACCTCGTAGAACCAAGCTCAGAAGGAAAGAGGCCAAGTATTTTTCCAGGAGTCGTTGAGAAGTCTATAAGGATGGTCGAAATTCTCAGAGGGAGAATCATCGAAGTTCTGTGGACCGTTGGATCTCGCAGACCAGCGGAAGGGTTAAGGCGAGATTCCTTAAGCATTCATAAGCTTAGGATGGATAGTAGCTGTCAGATTTGGATCAACGGGAGTCGTTGATCTAGGAATTTGAAATTTTGGCTTTTCAGAAGTCAGAAGAGTGGAGGAGTTAGAACCAGAGAATTTCACGAGTTATGAAATCCCGATAGGATCTGGACCGTTAGGTCATGGGAAGCTCAGAACCGTTGATTTATGGCGAGGAGATATCGTGATTTTAGATATCGGGTGAAGGGAATAGTTGCATTACAAATCCCCGATACGTGAAATCCCGAGGTACGAAATATTTGGCACCAGGTCGCAATCGAGGGTCATATCAAAAGAAGTCAAGGGAGGAACCAGAGATCCGCTAGCCCTTTTCAAGGTTTTGAGGATTGAAGGAATCATAGGAACTCACATCAGGGATCGTGAAGTTGTGAAACCCAAAATATGTTTTCTGGTGAAGACTGTGGTCATGTTAGTTGGTCACGTGGAGTAGAGGTTCATGCCTTGTGCTCATTCGCGCATGCATAACTTCTAAAAAGTATTGGTGGAAACACTTGTGTGTTGAAGATTCCCGCGAGGAATCAAAGAGTCAATCAAAATCAAAGGGGAGATTAAGAACGATCCTTAGAATAAGAGTTCGAGTAGAGCCTACTGAGGTAGGGGTGTTATGTCAAGTGGTATCAGAGCACAAACTTTAGGTTTATGTAGCAAAGAGCAGGTTGGACACAATTTCCCTCAGAAGGCATCAAGAAAGATATATGCCCGATCCATCTATGGAAAGGGAAATGATAGAACTTCATGCTTGAATAGATGCTATGGAGACCACACAGAGATGGACAGTTGATGCTGGAGACATCAGTGAGGCTGAAAGCTAGAATGAGGCTGGAGCTGAAGAAGAAGTTGTAGTCGAAGATGTTGCAGAAGAACGTCTATTGAGATCTATTGCAGGAATAGGTTCTAGAGAAAAGATGAATATTCCAATGTATGAAGGTAAATTAGATGTTGAAGAGATGCTAGATTGGTTTAGAGCTCTAGATAAATACCTCGACTATGAGGATGTTGAAGAAGATAAGAAAGTAAAACATGTTGTCACTAGACTGAAAGGGCATGCCGCAATGTGGTGGGATGAACTATAGGCTGACAGACATTGCAAAGGAAAGAAAAGAATCAAAATCTAGGATAGAATGGTCGCAAAGATGAAAGCCAAGTTTATACCCAGAGATTACCAAATCAATCTGTTTCGAAGAATGCATAATTTGAAATAGAAAGGGATGATAGTGAAGGAATACACTGAAGGATTCTGTTGGAATTATTAATACAACTGAGAGGGGGGGGTGAATCAGTTGTATGTGAGCTTAAACAATTTTATGTCTGTTAAAACATTATTAATCTTTCTTCAAGTGGTCATCAACAATATACAACATATCGGCAGTAACAGTAAAGAACAACAGTCACACATAAAGTATACACAGAGACAGATTTCACGAGGAAACCCATAAAGGGAGAAAACCTCTTCTTCTTCGAAATGATAGGCATTCTTTTAAGTTCTGTACATCATCTATAATTGAGCACCAACTCAATGTGAGGCTGCAACCTCTGTTTTACAAGCTGCAACTTGTTTGAGAGCACCAAATCTCTGGTTTCTCTAGCACCCACTAGAAGGAAGCACCAACTCCCTGAATATTCCAGCACCAACTGGATGGAAGAACCAACTTCCTGAATGTTCCAGCACCAACTTCCAGTTACATAGGCTCCAACCTGTATAACAGAGAACACTTGTTCTCCCTTGCACCATCCTGCCACCCTGGTTTCTCTAGTTGCAACCAGATGGAAGCTACAACTCCCTATGTTCAAGCACCCACTTGAACTTCTGAGGACAACAATACTCCCTAGAACCTCCCAACCTCCATAGAATATGAATGGCTAAGAATAAATACACAGACAACTTATGCAGATATGTCAACTCTTACCTATCTTTCTTTGTTTTATAAATCTGGTCTTCTATCTTCTTTTCTACAATTCTTCTCTTCCTCTGTATGTTTAGCAGGTCTACTCTGCATCAACTTTTTCTGTCATTCTTCTCTGCTTCTGCTCTTTCTGTCATTTTGCTTCGCTTTTTCTCTTTCTGTCATTTTTCTCTGCTTCTGCTCTGCGTTTCATCTCACTCTGCACATTTTCTAAATCTCATACTACGCGTCTTCTCATTTTCTTTTTCTTACCGTTTCATTGTTTTCTCATGCGAAACAACCAACCATACACAGTCTGTCTCATCTTCTTTTATACACACATACACGATGGTTCAAATTCCCAACTCCTTAGACAAAAAGAAGACAATTGTTCGAGCAACTGAAACGCCAACTGAAACGCTAACTGATTTGCAATCATGAGTCTGTTTTGCTAACAGATTCCAAACTAAGGAGTTAAGTATGAGATGAAACAGTAACCCTCCGATCAATACTTGATCTGACGGTTCAGATCCAATCGAGATTTTACACATCACGATTTCGACACTCTTGGCATTCATAGTTTTTGTCACTTACAAATCCCGATCCACGAAACTTTGTGAAGAAGTCAGATCAACGGTCCAGATCATTTCTTGATCTGACGGTTCAGATCCAATCGAGATTTCACACATCACAATTTCATCACTCTTGGCGTTCATAGTTTTTGTCACTTACAAATCCTGATCCCCGAAACTCCGTGAAGAAGTCAGATCAATGGTCTAGATCATTTCTTGATCTGACGGTTCATATCCATTTGATATTTCACACATCACGATTTTGGCACTCTTGGCGTTCAGAGTTTTTGTCACTTACAAATCCCGATCCCTGAAACTCCATAAAGAAGTCAAATCAATGGTCCAGATCATTTCTTGATTTGACGGTTCAGATCCAATCGAGATTTCACACATCACGATTTCGACACTCTTGGCGTTCAGAGTTTTTATCGCTTACAAATCTCAATCCTCGAAACTCTGTGAAGAAGTCAGATCAACGGTCCAGATCATTTCTTGATCTGAAGGTTCAGATTCAATCGCGATTTCGCATATCGCGATATCGGCATTCTTGTTGCATTGTGTTCTTTGCCTCTAGATGTTGTGATTCATGAAACTCCGATAAGGGGTTAGATCAACGGTCCAGATCTGAGCTTGAGTCAATGGCTGTGATTGAATCGCGATTTCACATATCGCGATATCGGGATTCCTATTGCATTGTATCTTTGACATCTCCACCATGCGATCCTCGAAACTCCGACATGGTGTAAGTCTGCTGACGTCACACATGTTAAATAACTTCCACGTGTCACCATGATTCATGACTTACATGTGCTTGGCATGTTGAATCAGTCTAACACATGTCATTACCTGGTTGTGCCACGTGTTCCTAGGTGACGTGGTTTGCTGACGTAAGTCGGATCAACGGTCCAGATGTGATCTTGATTTGATGGCTCAGATTACGTCACGATTTTGCATATCATGAAATCGAGATTTCAGATGTCAATAATCTTTGACATGTCCAACTCTCGATCTCTGAAACTTTGACAATGGCTGGTATCAATAGTCTAGAATCAATCTTGATCTGATGGCTCAGATGAAGTCACGATTTTGCAAATCGCGATTACGCCCGCTTCTCCTTGTACTTTAAAGAGCGTGCATGTTATCCTTGATCCAACGATGGTTGGGTCTTGTGCTTGGATCTAACGACTAAGCTCTGTCCTCCTCTTCAGTGCGCTCGTCTTGTCTTCATTCAGATTTGACAGCCCTCGTTCTTTCGGGAAATTTGAATGGGATTCAACGATCACTGACTCTTCTCCTCCCGATTATTGCTGCACTACTAGTCATCATTGTTGTACTTAAGCCATCACCACTAATGTACTTTCCATCAATGACAAGTATACACTGCCTGTAAATATGCTAACAATCCTCTGTACATTCTTCCCGTACTCATGCCATTCGTTGTATGTTACATATTTGCCAACAATCTCCCCCTTTGGCATTGATGGAAACACAAGCACCCACATGCATTCGGACTCAACTCTCCCACATGCATTCGGACTCAATTCTCCTGAACTCTTTTCTCCCCCTTTGACATCAATGTCAAAGAAGAAACATTCTTCCCCTGATCTTGTCGCAAAACATACTCCCCCTGTCGACTATAAGCATTTTGGAAATACACCAGATATTCAATAAGTACTCCCCCTGACCAGGTGAACAGATTAGACACAAGAGATTATAATGCCCAACTTTTGACGAAGGTATCCAAAAGGGGTCACTACTAATTGTTTAGTAAAGATATCAACAATCTTTTCTGTGGAAGGTATATAATTCAGTTGAACAGTTCTGTTTGTAACTTGTTCTCTGAGAAAATGGTACTTGATTGGAATGTGCTTAGTCTTGGAATGAAGAACAAGATTCTTGGAGACACGAATGGCACTGGTGTTGTCACAATGAATTGGAATAGGATCAGTGTAGGTTATCTTCAGATCTGCAAGAGTTTGTATCATCCATAAGATTTGTGTGCAGCAAGTAGCAATAGCAATGTATTTTGCCTTTGTAGTGTATAATGAAATAGATCCTTGCTTCTTACTAAGCCATGCAACTAATGAGTCACCCAGGAAAAATGCTCCTCCACTGGTGTTTTTTCTCTCATCAACACAGTTTGCCCAGTCTGCATCTGAATAAGCAGTTAACTGAAAATTCTGA
>ML782373.1:823698-841458 GCA_009831015.1 Picea engelmannii | reverse complement strand
AAGATAGCATTCATCCCCTTAGCATTAAATCTAAATTCTAACTTATCATCCTTGGAGGCTAGCACAACAGGCTTTGTATAACCAGTCTCTATTACATCCCAAACATCAGCACCCAAGGCCATTAAGTATGTTCTCATTCTAATATTTCAGAAGGCAAAATTTGTTCCATCAAACAGAGGGGGCTTAGAGGTTGAAGTCCCTTCATGGCTTGTCATGTTTAAGCTTACAGATCTAACTTTGAATAAAAGGAACCCACTCTGATACCAATTGTTGGAATTATTAATACAACTGAGAGGGGGGGTGAATCAATTGTATGTGAGCTTAAACAATTTTATGCCTATTAAAACATTATTAATCTTTCTTCAAGTGGTCATCAACAATATACAACATATCAACAGTAACAGTAAATAACAACAGTCACACATAAAGTATACACAGAGACAAATTTTCACGAGGAAACCCATAAAGGGAGAAAACCTCTTCTTCTTCGAAATGATAGGCAGTCTTTTAAGTTCTGTACATCATTTATAATTTAGCACCAACTCAATGTGAGGCTGCAACCTCTGTTTTACAAGCTGCAACTTGTTTGAGAGCACCAAATCTTTGGTTTCTCTAGCACCCACTAGAAGGAAGCACCAACTCCATGAATATTCCAGCACCAACTGGATGGAAGCACCAACTTCCTTAATGTTCCAGCACCAACTGGATGGAAGCACCAACTTCCAGTTACACAGGCTCCAACCTGTATAACAGAGAACACTTGTTCTCCCTTGCACCACCCTTCCACCCTAGTTTCTTTGGTTGCAACCAGATGGAAGCTACAACTCCCTGTGTTCAAGCACCCACTTGAACTTCCGAGGACAGCAATCCTCCCTAGAACCTCCCAACCTCCATAAAATATGAAAGGCTAAGAATAAATACACAGACAACTTATGCAGATATGTCAACTCTTACCTATCTTTCTTTGTTTTATAAATCTGGTCTTCTATCTTCTTTTCTGCAATTCTTCTCTTCCTCTGTATGTTTAGCAGGTCTGCTCTGCATCAAATTTTTCTGTCATTCTGCTCTGCTTCTACTCTTTCTGTCATTCTTCTCCACTTTTTCTCTTTCTATAATTTTTCTCTGCTTCTGCTCTGTGTTTCATCTCACTTTGCACATTTTCTAAATCTCATTCTACACATCTTCTCATTTTCCCTTTCTTACCGTTTCATTGTTTTCTCATGCGAAACAACCAATCGTACACAATCTGTCTCGTCTTCTTTTATACACACCTTCATGATGGTTCAACTTCCCAACTCCTTAGACAAAAAGAAGACAATTGTCCGAGCAACTGAAACACCAACTAAAACGCTAACTGATTTGCAATCATGAGTCTGTTTTGCTAACAGATTCCAAACTAAGGAGTTAATTGTGAGACAGAACAGTAACCCTCCGATCAATACTTGATCTGACCGTTCAGATCTAATCGATATTTTACACATCGCAATTTCGACACTCTTGGCGTTCATAATTTTTGTCACTTGCAAATCCTGATCCCTGAAACTCCGTGAAGAAGTCAGATAAATGGTCCAGATCATTTCTTGATCTGACGGTTTAGATCCAATCAAGATTTCACACATCATGATTTCAACACTCTTGGTGTTCATAGTTTTTGTCACCTACAAATCTCGATCCCTGAAACTCCATGAAGAAGTCAGATGAATGGTCCAGATCATTTCTTGATCTGACGGTTCAGATCCAATCGAGATTTCACACATCGCAATTTTGACACTCTTGGCATTCAAAGTTTTTTTCACTTACAAATCCCGATCCCTGAAACTCTGTAAAGAAGTCAGATCAATGGTCCAGATCATTTCTTGATCTGATGGTTCAGATCCAATCGAGATTTCATAGATCACGATTTTGGCACTCTTGGCGTTCAAAGTTTTTATCACTTACAAATCTCGATCCCCGAAACTCCATGAAGAAGTTAGATCAATGGTCCAGATCATTTCTTGATCTGACGGTTCAGATTCAATCACGATTTCTCATATCGCGAAATCGACATTCTTGTTGGATTGTGTTCTTTTCCTCTAGATGTTGCGATTCATGAAACTCCGATAAGGGGTTAGATCAACGGTCCAGATCTGAGCTTGATTCAATGACTGTGATTGAATCGCGATTTCGCATATCGCGATATCAGGATTCCTATTGCATTGTATCTTTGACATCTCCACCACGCGATCCTCGAAACTCCGACATGGTGTAAGTTTGTTGAAGTCACACGTGTTAAACAACTGCCACGTGTCACCCTGATTTGTGACTTACATGTGCTTGGCATGTTGAATCAGTCTAACACTTGTCATTACCTGGTTGTGCCATATGTTCCTAGCTGACATGGTTTGCTGAGGTAAGTCGGATCAATGGTCCATATGTGATCTTGATTTGATAGCTCAGATTACGTCGCGATTTTTCATATCGCGAAATCGGGATTTCAGATGTCAATAATCTTTGACATGTCCAAATCTCGATCCCCGAAACTCCGACAATGGCTGGAATCAATAGTCCAAAATCAATCTTGATCTGACGGCTTAGATGAAGTCGCGATTTTTCAAATCGCGATTATGCCTTCTTCTCCTTGTACTTTAAAGAGTGTGCAGGTTATCCTTGATCCAACGATGGTTGGGTCTTGTGCTTGGATCTAACGACTGAGTTCTGTCCTCCTCTTCAATGCGCTCATCTTGTCTTCATTCAGATCTGACGACCCTCGTTCTTTCAGGAAATTTGAATGGGATTCAACAATCACTGACTCTTCTCCTCCCGATTATTGCTGCACTGCTAGTCATCGTTGTTGTACTTAATCCATCACCACTAATGTACTTGCCATCAATGACAAGTATACGCTTCCTATAAATATGCTAACAATCCTCTGTACATTCTTTTTGTACTCATGCCATTCGCTATCTATTACATATTTTCCAACAGATTCTATAAGATAAACATTAGAGTTGGTCATCATGAGAGTGATGATGAAAAGGTCACTAGATACATGATTGGTCTGAGATATGACATTCAGGATGAGATGAGGATGATGACAATCATGAATGTAGAAGATGCTTATCAAATGGATTTAAAAGAAGAGGAGAAATTGGCCCGAAAGAAAGGTCAAAGGGGTAGAGGTAGAAGCCAAAGCAAAGGCAAAGATATTGCCCAAGACATAGTACAGAAGCCCAAGGATGAAGAGAAGAAACATCATAATCAACATTAAGGAGGAGGAAGTTCACAAGGAAGACAATATGCCGATAGAAATACTTTTCCGCGAGATAGAGGAAGAGGAAGAGGCAAAGGAGGTGAAATAAAGTGTTTTGTCTGTGGAAATATTGGACACAAATACTTTGAATGTCATGATAGGAAAAGAGATGGAGGAGAATCTCACATTTCAGAAGCACAACGATGAAATGTTGAGGCATAAGATGCAGAGAGAGGAAGATACTTAATGATGTGAAAAATTCTCTTGAAGCCAGAGAAAGATATGGAGAATCCAGTCCAGAGAAACAGTTTGTTCAGAACTTCTTACAAGACCAAGGATAGGGTATGCAAGGTAATAGTGGACAATGGAAGAACATATAATCTAGTATCCACAGAAATGGTGGAAAAGCTGGAATTGGAGATAGTTGTACATCAAAGCCCATATAAAGTCTCGTGGTTGCAAAAAGGACATCATGTAACAAACACTAAAAAATGTTTAGTTGAATTTATGATAGGAGGTTATAGAGATGAGATCTTAAGTAATGTCAGTCCCATGGATGTCTTTCATCTTTTGTTGGGGAGACCATGGAAATATGACAGAAATGTTGGTCATGACGGAAGAAAGAACACATACACCTTGGAGAATAATGGTAGAACGCATATGTTGTTGCCAATTGAAGACAAGAAGGTGAAAGTAGAAGCGAGCAATACTATACTTCTCATGAGTGGGAAGGAACTTTTGGATGAAGTCAGGAAATATCAAGACATGTAGTTTTATGTGGTAAGAAAACCTAGAGTCATATTGACAAGTAATTCGATAGATGATATACCGGAGGAAATTCAGGAACTGCTGGAGAATTTCACTGATATAGTGGTGGACTATTTACCTTGTTCATTGCCACCCATCAGAAGTATAATCCATCACATTGACCTTATACCAGGAGCAAGTTTACCAAACAAAGAAGCGTATAGATTGATGCCGTAGGAGAATGAAGAGGTTAAGAAGCAAGTCCAAGATTTGATGGACAAAGGGTTGGTTAGAGAAATATTGAGTCCATGCATTGTGGCAATAATGTTAAGTCTGAAGAAAGATGGTGGATGGAGAATGTGTACAGAATCAAGGTCTATAAACAAAATCACCATTAGGTATAGATTTCCTTTACCCAGGATGGATGACTTGACGGATTGCTTGAGTGGGGAAAAGTTTTTTTTCAAAAATTGATTTGAAAAGAGGATATCATCATATTAGAATAAGATAAGGTGATGAATGGAATACATCATTCAAGATGAATGAAGGGTTGTATGAATGGCTTGTCATGCCATTTGGTTTGATGAATGCACCAAGTACTTTAATGAGGTTGATGAATGAAGTCTTGAAGGATTTCATTGGAAAGTTTGTAATTGTGTATCTTGATGATATACTAATCTTCAGTAAGATTGAGGAAGAACACTTTAGACATTTAACTCTAGTGATGAGGAGATTGCAGCAAGAGAAGTTGCTGATAAATTTGAAGAAGTCGTCTTTCATGAATAAATAACTCGTTTATTTGGGTTTTGTGATCTCTTCGAATGAGTTGAAGATGGATCCAGAGAAGCTAAAAGCAGTCAGAGATTGGTCGTCGCCAAGGAATATCTTTGAAGTCAGAATCTTCAATGGATTAGTCAGGTTTTACAGGAAGTTTATCATAAATTTTAGTTGGATTAGTGAATCAATGATGGACACAGTCAAGAAAAGACATAAATCTTTTCATTGAACAGAGGAAGTAGAGAAAAGTTTCAAGTTGTTGAAGGAGAAGATAACTGGACAACCAGTTCTGGTTCTACCAGATTTCAGTAAAATATTCCAAGTCAGATGTGACGCAAGTGGATTTGCGGTTAGAGCAGTCTTAAACCAAGACAATAGGCCGATTGCATACTTCAATGAGAAGTTGAACGAGACAAATATGAAATATTCAACGTATGATAAAGAGTTTTATGCAATCATACATGCATTGGAGAAATGGAGGCATTGCATGGTTTCGAAAGAGTTTTTCTTGTATAGCGACAACCATGCTTTACAATTCATAACTTGACAGGAGAAATTGAACCAGAAGCATGGAAAATCGGTGGAATTTATGCAGAACTTTACTTTTGTTATAAAGAACATTTCTGGAACTGGTAACAAGGTTGTTGATGTGTTGAGTAGGAATTGTTTGATTCTATAGGAGTTTCGTGTGAAGACCTTAGGTTTTTCTAACCTTAAGGATATGTACAGAGATGATTCAAATTTCAAGGACACTTATGAAGCATGTGAAAATCCTGTTTTAAGAGACAAAATCCAATGGATTGAATATTTAATTCAGTATGGATTATTATTCCAAGGAAATCAGTTGTGTATCCCGAAGAGTTCTATGAGAGATAATATTCTAAAGGAAAAACATAGTGGGGGATTGGCTGGACATTTCAACCATGATAAAACATTCGCGCAACTGAAAAAATCATATTATTGCCCAGGGATGAGGACAGATGTCAAGAATTTTGTCAACAAATGTAGAATTTTCCAGCATGCAAAGGGGAAAAGACAGAATACAAGATTGTATCAACCATTTCTAGTACCAGAGAGGTTGTGGGATGTGGTAAGCATGGATTTTGTGTTAGGATTTCCGAGGACACAAAGAGGTTGTGATTCCATATTTGTGGTAGTCGACAGGTTCTCTAAAATGACACATTTCATTCCATGTCATAAAACGAGTGATGGAACACACATTGCAAACTTTTTTTTCAAAGAAGTTGTTACACTTTACGGTTTACCCAAGAGTATTGTTTCAGATAGAGATACCAAATTTGTTGGTCATTTCTGGAGGACATTATGGAAGAAGATGGGAACAAACTTATCTTTTAGCTCAACATATCAACCTCAGATGGATGGACAAACTGAGGTAGTAAATTGAATTTTGGGAGAATTATTGAGGATTTTTGTAGTTGAACATCACAGCCAATGGGATCAGATTCTACCACAAGTGCAATTTGCATATAAAGACTCACCTAATACAAGCACATGACATAGCCCATTTTATATAATGTATGGAATGAATCCAAGAGGAGTATCTGAGTTGAGAGACTTAGAGTAAAGTGATTTCAGAAGTGTTGGAGTAGAAGATTTTGTAGCATAGATGCAAGAGCTCCACAGTAAAATCAAAGAGCGATTGAAAAATTCCAACCAGGAATACAAGTGCAGAGTAGATCAACACATAAGAGAACTTCAGTTTGAAGTGGGAGATTTATTCCTAGCACACCTAAGAAGAGAAATATTCCCAAGGGGAACATACAACAAGATGAAGATGAAAAATATAGTGTCGTGTAAGATTTTGAGGAAATTTGAGGCCAATGCTTATGATATAGAATTGCCAAATCGGGTAGGAATATCGCTCATATTCAATGTAGAAGATCTGTATCCTTACAGAGTGGAAGAAATAGAGGGATGAGAGGATCAAAAGGAATTTCAGTGGGTCAGACAGATGTATGTAGATGAAAAGCCATAGATGGAAAAGATCATTGATAAGAGAGTTAGCAAGAAGATCTGGAGAAAGACATATTTTGAATATCTGGTAAAATGTAAAGGACACCCGATTGAGGATGCCAGTTGGGAAAATGAAGCCAATATCCATAAACATGGACAGATGGTGCAGGATCTCATGAACAAGAGTCCATGAATTTTCAGCTAGAGGAGTATGATGTAGGATCATCGTAAGCAAGCCAACAAAGTAAGCGCAAAAGCGAAGGATAGTTGGAAACGAACCAATGCACATTTTGAAGATATTTTGAAATTCAAAAGAGAGCACATTTATGTAAAATATGAAGAGATGTAATTGTTCTTAAATGATTTGGAGATTTTAATGCAGATCTTGAGCGTAGCTCTCATCTACCGGCTATAGACATTTATTGTACTAAATGTAAAGTATTTGTATCTTTTAATTCGATTAGATAGCTTAGAGTGTAGGAGGGAAAACTCTAGAAACATCCCTCGCATGTATTGTATTGTAACAATCATTCCCATTGTGAGAGTAAGTAAGTTGTAGAGAAAGAGAGCATAGAGAAGAACAAATATTGTAGAATTTGTATAAACATATAGTTGTTACTATTAAACCCATGTACAGATACACTTAGATTAATATAAGAAAGCTTTGATCCAAATTCATGGTGTTGTGATGAGTATTGTTTGCAT
Organism: Picea engelmannii; assembly: GCA_009831015.1. NCBI lineage: Eukaryota > Viridiplantae > Streptophyta > Pinopsida > Pinales > Pinaceae > Picea > Picea engelmannii. The sequence goes on along the minus strand of ML782373.1, from coordinate 834,026 downwards.
CTATTAAATGGTATGTTTACATTTTACTTATATTCTTTGTTATGCATTTGTTTCAGTGCTATATATGTGTGTATGTTTGTGATTTCATGTTGAATGTATGAAACCCGTGAGAGGAGGAAGATGAGTTTCAATTGTTTCTTGTCCTGAGAATTCCTACGAGTGCATTGAAAATCTGCAAAGAGTGCATTGACGAGGTTCTGAGTTTATCTCAGAAAAGATCAGGAGAGATATCATTGTTCTCATTCCAATAGAAGTACAGGTATATCACAAGATCCGTGCAAGGTGTGCAAAGGCCGGTTGGAACCATAGACCTCACCAACCAAGGAGAAAGGTTGAAGAACTATTGTTGCAAGGAAGTGCACAGAGTTGGACGTGTGAAATAACCAGAGGTTATCATGAGTGCCACAAAGAGTGTGTGCAAGAATCATTTTAGATCCTTGAGTTTACAATAAAGTATAAGCTCAGGAAGGATAGATACTTTGGAGAAGATCAAGGAGAAGACGATGTTTGGAATCACCTTGTAGAACCAAGCTCAGGAGGAAAGAGGGCAAGTATTTTTTCAGTAGTCCTTGAGAAATCTAGACGGACGATCAAAATTCTCAGAGGGAGAATCACCGAAGTTCTGTGGACCATTGGATGTCAAATACCAGTGGAAGGGTTAAGGAGAGATTCCGTAAGCATTCGTAATCTCATGATGGATAGTAGTCATCAGATTTGGATCAACTGGAGTCGTTGATCTAGTACTTTGAAATTTTGGCTTTTCGAAAGTCGGAAGAGTGGAGGAGTTAGAACTCAAGAAATTCGTGTGTTGCAAAATCTCAACAGGATCTAGACCATTAGATCATGTGAAGCTCAAAATCATTGATTTTAGGCGAGGAGATATCGTGATTTCAGCTATCGGGTGAAGGGAGTAGTTGCATTACAAATCCTCGATACATGAAATCCCGAGGTGCAAAAGATTTGGCCCCAAGTTGCAGTTGAGGGTCATATCAAAAGAAGTCAAGGGAGGAACCAAAGATCTGTTATCCCTTTTTGGGGTTTTGGGGATTGAAGGAGTCAGAGGAACTCACATCAGGGATCGCGAAGTCATGAAACCCGAAATACTTTTTCGGGCAAAGACTATGGTCATGTCAATTGGTCACGTGGAGTGCAGGTTCACGCCTTGTGCTCATTTTCACATGCGTAACTTCTGAAAAGTACCAGTGGAAACACTTGTGTGTTGAAGATGCCCACGGGGAATCAAAGAGTTAATCAGAATCAAAGGGGAGATTAAGAACGATCCTTAGATCGAGAAGTCGGGCAGAGCTTGCTGAGGTAGGGGTGTTCCATCAGGTGGTATCAGAGCCCAAACTTTAGATTCCTGTAGCAAAGAGTAGGTTGGATACAATGACGCCCAGAAGACGTCAAGAGATATCTATTCCCAATCCATATATGGAAAGGGAAATGAAAGAACTTCATTCTTGACTAGATGCTATGGAGACCGCATAGAGATGGACAATTGATGCTAGAGGCGTTAGTGAGGCTGAAAGCGAGAATGAGGCCGGAGTTGAAGAATAAGTTGTAGTTGAAGATGTTGCAGAAGAACGTCTATTTAGAGGTATTGCAGGAATAGGTTCCAGAGAAAAGATGGATATTCTGATGTATGAAGGTAACTTAGACATTGAAGAGATGCTAGATTGGTTTAGAGCTCTAGATAAGAAAGTAAAACATGCTATCACTAGACTGAATGGGCATGCAGCACTGTGGTGGGATGAACTGTAGGCTGACAGACGTTGCAAAGGAAAGAAAAGAATCAAAAGCTAGGATAGAATGGTTGCAAATATGAAAGCCAAGTTTATACCCAGAGATTACCAAATCAATTTGTTTCGAAGAATACAGAATTTGAGACAGAAAGGGATGACAGTGAAGGAATGCACTGAAGGATTCTATAGGATAAACATTAGAGCTGGTCATCGTGAGAGTGATGATGAAAAGGTCACCAGATACATGAATGGTATGAGATATGACATTCGGGATGAGATGAGCATGATGACAATCAAGAATGTAGAAGATGCTTATCAAATGGATTTAAAGGAAGAAGAGAAATTGGCCCGAAAGAAAGGTCAAAGGGGTAGAGGTAGAAGCCAAAGCAGAGGCAAAGATATTTCCCAAGACATAGTACAGAAACCCAAGGTTGAAGAGAAGAAACATCATAATCACCCTGAAGGAGGAGGAAGTTCACAGGGAAGATAATATGCCAATATAAATACTTTTCCGCGAGCAAGAGGAAGAGGAAGAGGCAGAGGAGGTGAAATTAAGTGTTTTGCCCGTTGAAAGATTAGACACAAGTACTTTGAATGTCATGATAGGAAAAGAGATGGAGGAGAAGCTTACATTTCAGAAGCACAAAGGTGAAATGTTGAGGCAGAAGATGCAAAAGGAGGAAGATCCTTAATGATGTGAAAAATTATCTTGAAGCCAGAGAAAGAGATGGAGAATCCAGTGCAGAGAAACAATTTGTTCATAACTTCTTGCAAGACCAAGGATAAGGTATGCAAGGTAATAGTGGACAATGGAAGCACATATAATCTAGTATCCATATAAATGGTGGAAAAGATGGAATTGGAGATAATTGTACATCCAAGCCCATATAAAGTCTCGTGGTTGCGAAAAGGACATCAGGTAACAAACACTAAAAAATGTTTAGTTGAATTGAAGATAGGAGGTTATAGAGATGAGATCTTAAGTGATGTCAGTCCCAGGGATTTCTGTCATCTTTTGTTGGGGAGACCATGGAAATATGACATAAATGTTGTTCATGACAGAAGAAAGAACACATACACCTTGGAGAATAATGGTAGAACGCATATGTTGTTGCCAATTGAAGACAAGAAGGTGAAAGCATAAGCGAGCAATACTATATCTTTGAAGTCGGAATATTCCATGGATTAGCCAGGTTTTATAGGAAGTTTATCATAAATTTTAGTTGGATTAGTGCGTCAATGATGGACACAGTCAAGAAAAGACATAAATATTTTCATTGGACAGAGGAAGCAGAGAAAAGTTTCAAGTTGCTGAAGGAGAAGATAACTGGATAACCAACTCTGGTTCTGCCAAATTTTAGTAAAATATTCCAGGTCAGATGTGACGAAAGTGGATTTGCGGTTAGAGCAGTCTTAAGCCAAGACAATAGGCCAATTTCATACTTTAGTGAGAAGTTGAATGAGAAAAAGATGAAATATTCAACGTATGATAAAGAGTTTTATGCAATCATATAGGCATTGAAGAAATGGAGGCATTACTTGGTTCCGAAAGAGTTTTTCTTGTATAGCGACAACCATGCTTTACAATTCATAACTTGACAGGAGAAATTGAACTAGAAGCATGTGAACTGGGTTGAATTTAAGCAGAAATTTACTTTTGTTATAAAGAACATTTCTGGAACTGCTAACAAGTTTGTTGATGTGTTGAGTAGGAAGTGTCTGATTCTGTAGGAGTTTCGTGTGAAGACCTTAGGTTTTTCTAACTTTAAGGATATGTACAGAGATGATTCATATTTCAAGGATGCTTATGAAGTATGTGAGAATCCTTTTCTAAGAGACAGAATCCAATGGATTGAATATTTAATTTAGTATGGATTATTATTCAAAGGAAATCAGTTGTGTATACTGAAGAGTTCTATGAGAGAGAATCTTCTAAAGGAAAAACATAGTGGGGGATTGGTTGGACATTTTGGCCATGATAAAACATTTTGACAACTGAACAACTTATATTATTGGCCACGGATGAGGACATATGTCAAGAATTTTGTCAACAAATGTAGAATTTTCCAACATGCAAAGGGGAAAAGACAGAATACAAGATTGTATCAACCATTGCTAGTACCAGAGAGGTCATGGGATGCGGTAAGCATGGATTTTGTGTTAGGACTTTCAAGGAAACAAAGAGGTTGTGATTCCATTTTCGTGGTAGTCGACAGGTTCTCTAAAATGGCACATTTCATTCCATGTCAGAAAACCAGTGATGCAACACACATTGCAAACCTGTTTTTCAAAGAAGTTTTTAGACTTCATGGTTTACCCAAGAGTATTGTTTCAGACATAGATACCAAATTTGTTTGTCATTTCTGGAGAACATTATGGAAGAAGTTGGGAACAGACTTATGTTTTATCTCAACATCTCAACCTCAGACGGATGGAGAAACTGAGGTAGTAAATCGAATTTTGGGAGACTTATTGAGGATTTTAGTAGCTGAACATCACAGTCAGTGGGATTAGATTCTTCCACAAGAGGAATTTGCATATAACGACTCACCTAACAGAAGCATAGGACATAGCCCATTTTAGATAATGTATGGAATGAAGCCAAGAGGAGTATCTGAGTTGAGAGACTTAGAGTAAAGTGAGTTCAGAAGTGTTGGAGTAGAAGATTTTGTAGTAGAGATGCAAGAGCTCCACAGTAAAATCAAAGAGCGATTGCAAAATTCCAACCAGGAATACAAGCGCAGAGTAGATCAACACATAAGAGAACCTCAGTTTGAAGTGGGAGATTTAGTCCTAGCGCACCTAAGAAGAGAAATATTACCAAGGGGAACATATAACAAGCTGAAGATGAAAAAGATAGGGCCGTGTAAGATTTTGAGGAAATTTGAGGCCAATGCTTATGAGATAGAATTTCCAAATCAGGTAGGAATATCGCCCATATTCAACGTAGCAGATATGTATCCTTACAGAGCAGAAGAAACAAAGGGATGAGAGGATCAAAAGGAAGTTCAGTGGGTCAGACAGATGTATGTAGTTGAAAAGCCATAGATGGAAAAGATCATTGATTAGAGAGTTAGCAAGAAGACCTGGAGAAAGACATATTTTGAATATCTAGTAAAATGTAAAGGACACCCGATTGAGGATGCCAGTTGGGAAAATGAAGCCAATATCCATAAACATGGACAGACGGTGTAGGATCTCATGAACATGAGTCCATGAATTTTCAGTGAGAGGAGTATGATGTAGGAGCATCGTAAGAAAGCCAACAAAGTAAGTGCAAAAGCGAAGGATAGTTGGAAATGAACCAACGCACATTTTGAGGATATTTTGAAATTCAAAAGAGAGCACATTTATGTAAAATCTAAAGATATTTAATTGTTCTTAAACAATTTGGAGATTGCAATGTAGATCTTGAGCATAGCTCTCATCTATCGGCTATAGTAATTTATTGTACTAAATGTAAAGTATTTGTATCTTTTAATTCGATTATATAGCTTAGAGTGTAGGAGGGAAAACTCTAGAAACATCCCTCACATGTATTGTATTGTAACAATCATTCCCATTGTGAGAGTAAGTAAGTTGTAGAGAAAGAGAGAACATAGAAGAACACATATTGTAGAATTTGTATAAGAAGATAGTTGTTGCTATTAAACCCATGTACATATACACTTGGATTAATATAAGAAAGATTTGATCCAAATTCATGGTGTTGTGATGAGTACTGTTTGCATCTTTTGAATGGTATGTTTACAATTTACTTATATTGTCTGTTATGCATTTGTTTCAATCCTATATATGTGTGTATGTTTGTGATTTCATGTTGAATGTATGAAACCCGTGAGAGGAGGAAGATGAGTTTCAATTGTTTCTCATCTTGAGAATTCCTGGAAGGAGTGCAGTGAAAGTCCATAAAGAGTGCATTGATGAGGTTTTGGTTTTATCTCAGAAAATCTCAGGAGAGATATCGTTGTTCTCATTCCAGCAGAGGTGCAGGTATATCACAAGCTCCGTGCAAGGTGTGCAAAGGCCATTTGGAACCTTAGACCTCACCAACCAAGGAGAAAGGTTGAAGAGCTATTGTTGCAAGGAAGTGCACAGAGTTGAAAGTGTGAAATAACCAGAGGTTATCGTGAGTGCCGCAAAGAGTGTGCACAAGAATCCTTTTAGATCCTTGAGTTTGCAATAAAGTATAATCTCAGGAAGGATAGAGACTTTGTAGAAGATTGAAGAGAAGACGAGGTTTGGAATGACCTCGCAGAAACAAGCTCAGGAGGAAAGACGCCAAGTATTTGGCTAGGAGTCCTTGAGAAGTCTAGACGGACGGTCGAAATTCTCAGAGGGACATTCACTGAAGTTCCGTGGACCGTTGAATCTTGCAGACCAATGGAAGGGTTAAGGAGAGATTCCTTGAGCATTCGTAAGCTCATGATGGATAGTAGCTGTCAAATTGGGATCAACGGGAGTCGTTGATCTAGGACTTTAAAATTTTGGCTTTTCGGAAGTCGGAAGAGTGGAGGAGTCAGAACTCAAGAAATTCACGAGTTGCGAAATCCCGATAGGATCTGGACCGTCAGATCACGGGAAGCTCAGAAGTGTTGATTTGTGGCGAGGAGATATCGTGATTTCGGCTATCGGCGAAGGGAGTAGTTGCATTACAAATCCCTGATACGTGAAATCTCGAGGTGCGAAATATTTGGCCACAGGTCGCAGTCAAGGGTCATATCAAAAAAAGTCAAGGGAGGAACCAAAGATCCATTAGCCCTTTTTGGGGTTTCATGGATTGAAGGAGTTAGAGGAACTCACATCAGGGATCGTGAAGTCATGAAATCCGAAATACTTTTTCGGGTGAAGACTGTGGTCATGTCAATTGGTCATGTGGAGCAGAGGTTCACAGCTTGTGCTCGTTCGCACATGCGTAACTTATGAAAAGTACCGGTGGAAACACTTGTGTGTTGAAGATTCCCACGAGGAATCAAAGAGTTGATCAAACTCAAAGGGGAGATTAAGAACGATGCTTAGATCGAGAGGCTGAGTAGAGCCTATTGAGGTAGGGGTGTTGCATCAGGTGGTATCAGAGACAAAACTTTAGATTTTTGTAGCAAAGAGAAGGTTAGACACGATGCCGCCCAGAAGATGTCAAGAAAGATCTATGCCTGATCCATCTATGGAAAGAGAAATGAGAGAAATTCGTGCTTGACTAGATGCTATGGAGACCACACAGAGACAGACAGTTGATGTTGAAGACGTCAGTGAGGCTGAAAGCGAGAATGAGGTCGGAGTTGAAGAAGAAGTTGTAGTCGAAGATGTTGCAGAAGAACGTCTATTCAAAGCTATTGTATTAATAGGTTCCAGAGAAAATATGGATATTCCGATTTATGAAGGTAACTTAGACGTTGAAGAGATGCTAGATTGGTTTAGAGCTCTAGATAAATACTTCGACTATGAGGATGTCGAAGAAGCTAAGAAAGTAAAACATGTTGTCACTAGACTAAAAGGGAATGCGACACTGTGGTGGGATGAACTGCAGGCTGATAGACATTGCAAAGGAAAGCAAAGAATCAAAAGCTAGGATAGAATGGTCGCAAACATGAAAGCCAAGTTTATACCCAGAGATTACCAAATCAATCTGTTTCGAAGAATGCAGAATTTGAGACAGAAATTGATGATAGTGAAGGAATACACTGAAGGATTCTATAGGATAAACATTAGAGTTGGTCATTGTGAGAGTGATGATGAAAAGGTCGTCAGATACATGAATGGTCTGTGATATGACATTCAAGATGAGATGAGCATAATGACAATCAGGAATGTAGAAGATGCTTATCAAATGGATTTAAAAGAAGAAGAGAAATTGGCCCAAAAGCAAGGTCAAAGGGGTAGAGGTAGAATCCAAAGCAGAGGCAAATCTACTGCCCAAGACATAGTACAGAAGCCAAAGGATGTAGAGAAGAAACATCATAATCACCCTGAAGGAGGAGGAAGTTCACAGGGAAGACAATATGTCGATAGAAATACCTTTCCACGAGCAAGAGGAAGTGGAAGATGCAGACGAGGTGAAATAAAGTGTTTTGTCTCTGGAAAGATTGGAGACAAATACTTTGAATGTCATGATAGGAAAAGAGATGGAGGAGAAGCTCACATTTTAGAAGCACAAAGGAGAAATGTTGAGGCAGAAGATGCAAAAGGAGGAAGATCCTTATGTTGGCAAATGTTAAACAGGTAGCGTAAGCTTGTCATTGATGGCAAGTACAACAGTAATGATGGCTTGAGTACAACAACGAGCGTAAGCTTGTCATTGATGGCAAGAACAACAATGATGATGGATTGGGTACAACAGCGATGATCAACAGGCAAATAGAAGATAAGTCCAGGAAGATCGAATGATTGAAGGCAACGCAACGTTGATCAAGCGTGATGAAGTCTCGTAAAGTTTGTGAAGTATTCTTGATCGTTGGATCCCATCCAAAATTATCGACAGAACGATGACCGTCAGATCTCAATGTAGACAAGAGGAGCGTGTTGAACAGGAGGACATATCTCAGACATTATATCTGAGCACAGGGTCCGACCACCATTGGATCGAGGAGAACTTGGACGATCCTTAAAGAACAAGGAGAAGCGGGCGTAATCGCGATATGCGAAATCGCGACTTAATCTGAGCCGTTAGATCGAGGTTGAACTGGACCATTGATCCCAGTCCATGTCGGAGTTTCGAGGATCGCGAGTTAAACATGTCAAAGATTATTAACATCAGGAATCCCGAAATCACGATATGCGATATTATGATTTAATCGTAGCCATCAGATCAAGATAAGATCTGGACCGTCGATCTGACTCACGTCAGCAAACCACGTCAGCTAGGAACACGTGGCACAAACAGGTAATGACAAGTGTTAGATTGATTCAACATTCCAAGAACATGTAAGTCACGAATCAGGGTGACACGTGGTAGTTATTTAACACATGTGACATCAGCAGACTTACACCATGTCGGAGTTTCGAGAATCGCATGTTGGAGATGTCAAAGAAAAAATGCAACAGGAATCCTGATTTTGCGATATGCAAATTCGCAATCGAATCAAAACCGTTGAATCAAGATCAGATCTGGACCATTGATCCAACTCCATATTGGAGTTTCGGGGATCGCAACATGGAGTGGCAAGTAAATAATGCAACAAGAATTCCGATTTCACGATATGTGAAATTGCGATGCAATCATAGCCGTAGAATCAAGCTTAGATCTAGACCATTGATCTAACTTCATATTAGAGTTTTGGGGATCGCAACATGGAGAGGCAGTAAACAATGCAACAAGAATGCCGATTTCGCGATATGCAAAATTGTGATTCAATTGTAGCCGTTGAATCAAGCTCTGATCAGGACCGTTGATCCCACGCTATTTCGGGGTATCGGTGATCGCGACTTGGAGAGTTGAGATGTCTCATCTCTAGACTCACGAAATGCGAAATCGTGAAAGTACCTTATGCATAAGTTTGTGGTCACAGCCCATGGTCACGAGAAGGGAAGGAGTCATTGTAGATAAGCTCCATATCGAGGTTTCAGAGATCGCGACTTGAAGTGTCAAAGACACTTGGACATAGGAATGCCGAAATGCCGAAACCCGATTTAAAGGCAAGATTAATAAAGTTCATCCAACGACGCAATTAAACCTGAAGGATATTGGAGGGATATTGTAGCACGACATAGTATAACTGCCAGAAACCACTGATGGTTCCAGCCAGAGGACTCGAAGACACATGGGATGATTGACAGAGAAGGTGAAGAGTTGCTGGGAATCTTTAAGAGGAATGAAGATGTTCATGAAGGTGATTGATAGTTGAATGGGCATTGAGGCCTGTAACTGAAACAGAGAAGGTGAGCTCGACTATCACAGAGAAGACGAAGAGTCTCAACTTCCAGAGAGGCTGAGGAATCTTAGCATAACACCCAGTGATGCTGAACGCGTGGGAAAACAGCCAGAGAAGCTAAAGAGTCAGGATGATGATCACGCAGAGCTCTTGAGATGTGGAGGAGATTGGCGCAGTATGAGAATGAAGAGGAATGGCAAATATTGCATGCACAAGATGAATAGAAGCTATATATACATGGTACAGAGAAGGGAAGAGGTTGTTGTTGTTGTTGGAGTTTGCTGTGGTTGTTGTTGGTGAAGGTGATTCATGTGTGAAGAAGGATCAGAGTGCAGCAGCTAAATTGCACAGAAGAGGAACTGTGGAGTGAATGGACATGGTGCACAGAGCATAAAAAGCAGAAGAACAAACAACGCAAGTCAAGTGTGAAGAAAGGCAATGAGGCAGACAGAGAAACGAAATGCAACAAAACAGTGATGAGTGAGGTAAGCCATTGTTGAACATTATATCACTGTAATAAGTTTCAGTAGCAAAGATTGATATTTAAGGGTGGTTGGTAGGTGCTATGGAGGACAGTTGTCCTCAGAGGTTCAAGTGGGTGCTTGAACACAGGGAGTTGGTGCTTCCTTCTAGTTGGTGCTAGAGAAACCAGGGAGTTGGTGCTTCCTTCTAGTGGGTGCTAGAGAAAACAGAGAGTTGGTGCTCTCAGCAAGTTGCA
>ML782373.1:805926-819908 GCA_009831015.1 Picea engelmannii | reverse complement strand
TTTGTTCATCGTACTGGTCTATGTAGATGACATCATCTTTGGATGTAATAAGGATTCACTGGTACAATGGTTTGCTTCTGCCATGGAGTCTGAATTTGAAATGTCTATGATAGGAGAACTGTCATTTTTCCTTGGTCTGCAAACTACTCAGAAGCCCGAAGGGATGTTCATTTCTCAAGAAAAATACCTAAGAGAAATAATGAAAAGGTTTCAAATGGAAGATTCTAAAGCTATTGGTACACCTATGGTAACTGGATGTAAACTAAGAAAGTATGATGATTCACCTGATGTTGATCAAAGCTCATATCGATCAATGATAGGAAGCTTGTTGTACATCACAACATCTCGCCCAGACATAATGCATGCTATAGGAATGGTAGGAAGATATCAGGCTACACCTAAACAGAGTCATTTGCAAGATTTCAAAAGGATATTCAGGTATTTGAAAGAGACAATGACTTATGGTCTGTGGTATCCTAGAACTCAAAGTCTCCAGTTGACTGCTTATTCATATGCAGATTGGGAAAACTGTGTTGATGAGAGAAAGAGCACCAGTGGAGGAGCATTATTCTTGGGTGACTCCTTAGTAGCATGGCTTAGTAAAAAGAAAGGTTCCATTTATTTATCAACCACAGAGGTAGAGTACATTGCTGCTGCTACCTGTTGCACACATGTATTATGGATGATTCAGACACTTGCAGACTTAGAGGTAAAATATACTGCACCGGTCCCAATTCATTGTGATAACACTAGTGCCATCAGTGTGTCTAAAAATCCTGTCCTCCACTCCAAGACAAAACATATTCCCATAAAATATCATTTTCTGAGAGAGCAAGTCACCAATCAGATTGTTCAGGTCCATTACATTCCCACTACAGAACAAATTGCAGACATCTTTACTAAGCCCCTAGCCAAGACACCATTTGAATATCTCAGACAGAAGGTGGGTGTCATTTTGTTTCACACCTAAAAGAGTCCATCTTGTTAGGGGGAGATTTGTATTGTTTGAATATCTAATGCCTCCTAAAATTACTGCAATAGCTCAGGGGGAGCATACCTCTTCTTTGAAATTGATGTCAAAGGGGGAGAAAATAATTCGGGTGCCTTTAGTTGCCATCAATGCCAAAGGGGGAGATTGTTGGCAAATGTTAAACAAGTAGCATAAGATTTTCATTGATGGAAAGTACAGCAGTAATGATGGCTTGAGTACAACAGCGAGCGTAATCTTGTCATTGATGGAAAGAACAGTAGTGATGATGGCTTGGGTATAGCAGTGATGATCAACAGGAAAATAGAAGATAAGTCCAGGAAGATCGAATGATCGAAGGCAACACAATGTTGATCAGGCGTGATGAAGTCTCGTAAATTTTGTGAAGTATTCCTGATCATTGGATCCCATCCAAAATTCCTGACAGAACGATGACCGTAAGATCTCAATGTAGACAAGAGGAGCGTGCTGAACAGGAGGACATATCTCAGACGTTAGATATGAGCGCAGGGTCCGACCACCATTGGATCGAGGAGAACCTGCACGATCCCTAAAGAAAAAGGAGAAGAAGGTGTAATCGTGATATGCAAAATCACGACTTGATCTGAGCCGTCAGATCGAGGTTGAACTGGACCATTGATCCCACTCCATGTCAGAGTTTCGAGGATCACGAGTTAAACATGTCAAATATTATTAACATCAGGAATCCCGAAATCGCGATATGCAATATTACGATTTAATCGCAGCCATCATATCAAGATAAGATCTGGACCGTCGATCCGACTCACGTTAGCAAACCACGTCAACTAGGAAAACATGGCACAACCAGGTAACAATAAGTGTCAGATTGATTCAACATTCCAAGAACATGTAAGTCACGAATCAGGGTGACACGTCACAGTTATTTAACACATGTGACGTCAGCAGACTTACACCATGTTGGAGTTTCGAGGATCGCGTGTTGGAGATGTCAAAGAAATAATGCAACAGGAATCCTGATTTTGCGATATGTGAATTCACGATCCAATCGCAGCCGTTGAATCAAGATCAGATCTGGACCATTGATCCAACTCCATATCGAAGTTTCAGGGATCGCAACATGGAGTGGCAAGTAAATAATGCAACAAGAATTCTGATTTCGCGATATGCGAAATTGCGATGCAATCACAGCCATAGAATCAAGCTCAGATCTGGACCGTTGATCTAACTCCATATTGGAGTTTCGGGGATCACAACATGGAGAGGCAAGTAAGCAATACAACAAGAATTCCAATTTTGTGATATGAGAAATTGCGATTCAATCGCAGCCGTTGAATCAAGCTCTGATCAGGACCGTTGATCCCACACCATTTCGGGGTGTCGGGGATTGCGACTTGGAGAGTCGAGATGTCTCATCTCCAGACTCACAAAATGAAAAATCACGAAAGCGCCTTATGCATAAGGCTGTGGTCACAGCCCATGGTCACGAGAAGGGAAGGAGTCATTCTAGATAAGCTCCATATCGATGTTTCAGAGATCACGACTTGAAGTGTCAAAGACACTTGGACATAGGAATGCTGAAATGTTGAAACCCAATTTAAAGGCAAGATTAATAAAGTTCATCCAACGGCACAAATAAACCTGAAGGATATTGGAGGGCTACTGTAGCACGACATAGTATAACTACCAGAAACCACTGATGGTTCCATCTAGAGGACTCGAAGACACATGGGATGATTGACAGAGAAGGTGAAGAGCTGTTGGGAATCTTCAAGAGGAATGAAGATGTTCGTGAAGGTGATTGATAGCTAGATGGGCATTGAGGCCTGTAACTGAAACAGAGAAGGTGAGCTCAACTGTCACAGAGAAGACGAAGAGTCTCAACTTCCAGAGAGGCTAAGGAATCCCAACATAACACCCAGTGATGTTGAACGCGTGGGAAAATAGCCAGAGAAGCTGAAGAGTCAGAATGATGATCACGCAGAGCACTTGAGATGTGGAGGAGATTGGCACAGTATGAGCATGCAGAGGAATGGTGAATATTGCATGCAGAAGATGCATAGAAGCTATATATACACGGTAGAGAGAAGAGAAGAGGTTGTTGTTGTTGTTGGAGTTTGTTGTGGTTGTTGTTGGTGAAGGTGATTCATGTGTGAAGAAGGATTAGAGTGCAGCAGCTGAATTGCACAGAAGAGGAACTGTGGAGTGAGTGAACATGGCGCACAGAGCATAAAAAGTAGAAGAACAGACAACGCAAGTCAACTGTGCAGAAAGACAATGAGGCAGACAAAGCAACGAAATGCAACAAAACAGTGATGAGTCTCGTAAGCCATTGTTGAACATTATATCACTGTAATAAGTTTCAGTAGCAAATATTGATATTTAAGGGTGGTTGGGAGGTGCTAGGGAGGATGGTTGTCCTCAAAGGTTCAAGTGGGTGCTTGAACACAGGGAGTTGGTGCTTCCTTCTAGTTGGTGCTAGAGAAATCGGGGAGTTGGTGCTTCCTTCTAGTGGGTGCTAGAGAAAATAGAGAGTTGGTGCTCTCAGCAAGTTGCATCTTTCAAAAAAGAGGTTGTATCCTCATTATGAGTTGGTGCTCATATGTATGATAATGTAAAGAATGTAACTATTACTTATCATATAAAGAAAAAGAGGTTTTTACCCTTTATGGTTTTCCTCAGGAAATATCTATCTCTGTGTATCACATGTGTGTGACTGATGCTGAATGTGCCTTTTTTTATCTCTCTGCATTATTGTGATCATCATTGAGTGCCTTGTAAAGATTTCAAAAGAAGCGTAATTGTTTAAGCACGGTAACAACTGATTCACCCCCCCTCTCAGTTGTCCAACACCTTAATGATGCAGAAAATTCTCTTGAAGCCAGAGAAAGAGATGGAGAATCTAGTCTAGTGAAACAGTTTGTTCAGAACTTCTTGCAAGACCAAGAATAGGGTATGGAAGGTAATAGTGGATAGTGGAAGCACATATAATCTAGTATCCACAGAAATGGTGGAAAAGCTGAAATTGGAGATAGTTGTACATCCAAGCCCATATAAAGTCTCGTGGTTGCAAAAAGGACATCAGGTAACAAACACTAAATAATGGTTAGTTGAATTTAAGATAGGAGGTTATAGAGATGAGATCTTAAGTGATGTCAGTCCCATGGATGTTTGTCATCTTTTGTTCAGGAGACCATGGAAATATGACAGAAATGTTGTTCATGATGGAAGAAAGAACACATACACCTTGGAGAATAATGGTAGAACGCATATGTTGTTGCCAATTGAAGACAAGAAGGTGAAAGCAGAAGCGAGCAATACTATACTTCTCATGAGTGGGAAGGAACTTCTGGATGAAGTCAGGAAAGATCAAGACATGCAGTTTTATGTGCTAAGAAAACCTAGAGTCATCTTGACAAGTACTTCGATAGATGATCTACCAAAGGAAATTCAATAACTGCTGGAGAATTTTGCTGATATAGTGGTGGACTATTTACTTTGTTCATTTCCACCCATAAGAAGTATAATCCATCACATTTACCTTATACCAGGAGCAAGTTTACCAAACAAAGTAGCGTATATATTGACGTCGCAGGAGAATGAAGAGGTTAAGAAGCAAGTCCAAGATTTGATGGACAAAGGGTTGGTTAGAGAAATCTTGAGTCCATGCGTTGTGCCAACCATGTTAAGTCCGGAGAAATATGGTGGATGAAGAATGTGTACAGACTCAAGATCTATAAACAAAATCACCATCGGGTATAGATTTCCTTTACCCAGGATGGATTACTGGATGGATGGCTTGAGTGGGGCAAAGTTTTTTTCAAAAATTGATTTGAAAAGTGCATATCATCATATTAGAATGAGATAAGGTGATGAATGGAAGACATCATTCAAGATGAATGAAGGGTATTATGAATGGATTGTCATGCCATTTGGTTTGATGAATGCACCAAGTACTTTCATAAGGTTGATGAACGAAGTCTTGAAGGATTTCATTGGAAAGTTTGTAATTGTGTATCTTGGTGATATACTAATATTTAGTAAGACTGAGGAAGAACACTTGAGATATTTAACTCTAGTGATGAGAAGATTGCAGCAAGAGAAGTCGTTGATGAATTTGAAGAAGTTGCCTTTCATGAATAAATAACTTTTTTATTTGGGTTTTGTGATCTCTTTGAATGATTTGAAGATGGATCCAGAGAAGCTAAAAGAAATCAGAGATTGGTCGTTGCCAAGAAATATATTTGAAGTCAGAAGCTTCCATGGATTAGCCAGGTTTTACAGGAATTTTATCATAAATTTTAGTTGGGTTAGTGCATCATTGATGGAGACAGTCAAGAAAAGACATGAATATTTTCATTGGATAGAGGAAGCAGAGAAAAGTTTCAAGTTGCTGAAGGAGAAGATAACTGGACAACCAGTTCTAGTTCTGCCAGATTTCAGTAAAATATTCCAAGTCAGATGTGACGCAAGTGGATTTACGGTTAGAGCAGTCTTAAGCCAAGATAATAGGCCGATTTCATACTTCAGTGAGAAGTTGAACGAGACAAAGATGAAATATTCAACGTATGATAAAAAGTTTTATGCAATCATACAGGCATTGAAGAAATGGAGGCATTACTTGGTTCCAAAAGAGTTTTTCTTGTATAGTGCCAACCATGCTTTACAATTCATAACTTGACAGGAGAAATTGAACTAGAAGCATGCGAAATGGATTGAATTTATGCAGAACTTTACTTTTGTTATAAAGAACATTTCTGGAACTACTAACAAGGTTGTTGTTGTGTTGAGTAGGAAGTCTTTGATTCTGTAGGATTTTTGTGTGAAGACCTTAGTTTTTTCTAACCTTAAGGATATGTACAGAGATGACTCAGATTTCAATGACGCTTATGAAGCATGTGAGAATCCTGTTCTAAGAGACAAAAGCCAATGGATTGAATATTTAATTCAGTATGGATTATTATTCAAAGGAAATCACTTGTGTATCCCGAAGAGTTCTATGAGAGAGAATCTTTTAAAGGAAAAACATAGTGGGGGATTGGTTGGACATTTCGGCCATGATAAAACATTCGCGCAACTGAACAAATTATATTATTGGCCAGGGATGAGAACAGATTGTAAGAAGTTTGTCAAAAAATTTAGAATTTGCCAGCATGCAGAGGGGAAAAGACATAATACAGTATTGTATCAACCAATTCTAGTACCAAAGAAGCCATGGGATGCGGTAAGCATGGATTTTGTGTTAGGACTTTCGAGGACATAGAGAGGTTGTGATTTCATATTCGTGTTAGTTGACAAGTTCTCTAAAATGGCACATTTCA
Organism: Picea engelmannii; assembly: GCA_009831015.1. Classification (NCBI taxonomy): domain Eukaryota; kingdom Viridiplantae; phylum Streptophyta; class Pinopsida; order Pinales; family Pinaceae; genus Picea; species Picea engelmannii. The sequence continues at coordinate 813,620 of ML782373.1, read as the reverse complement.
TTCAATGTCAGAAAACTAGTGATGCAACACACAATGCAAACCTGTTTTTTGAAGAAGTTGTTAGAGTTCACGGTTTACCCAAGAGTATTGTTTCAGACAGAGATACCAAATTTGTTGGTCATTTCTGGAGGACATTATGGAAGAAGTTGGGAACAGACTTATCTTTTAGCTCAGCATATCAACCTCAGACGGATGGACAAACTGAGGTAGTAAATCAAATTTTGGGAGACTTATTGAGGATTTTAGTAGCTGAACATCACAATTAGTGGTATCAGATTCTGCCACAAGCAGAATTTGCATATAACGACTCACCTAATAGAAGCACAGGACAGAGCCCATTTCAGATAATGTGTGGAATGAAGCCAAGAGGAGTATCTGAGTTGAGAGACTTAGAGAAAAGTAAGTTCAGAAGTGTTGGAGTAGAAGATTTTGTAGTAGAGATGCAAGAGCTCCACAGTAAAATCAAAGAGCGATTGCAAAATTCCAACCATGAATACAAGTGCAGAGCAGATCAACACATAAGAGAACTTTAGTTCGAAGTGGGAGATTTAGTCCTAGCACACCTAAGAAGAGAAATATTCCCAAGGGGAACATACAACAAGATGAAGATGAAAAAGATAGGGTTGTGTAAGATTTTGGGGAAATTTGAGGCCAATGCTTATGAGATAGAATTGCCAAGTCGGGTAGGAATATTGTTGATATTCAATGTAGCAGATCTGTATCCTTACAGAGAAGAAGAAACAGAGGGATGAGAGGATCAAAAGGAAGTTCATTGGGTCAGATAGTTGTATGTAGATGAAAGTCCATAGATGGAAAAGATCATTGGTCAGAGAGTTAGCAAGAAGACCTGGAGAAAGACATATTTTTAATATCTGGTAAAATGTAAAGGACACTCGATTAAGGATGCCAGTTGGGAAAATGAAGCCAATATCCATAAACATGGATAGATGGTGCAGGAGCTCATGAAAATGAGTCCATTAATTTTTAGCCAGAGGAGTATGATGTAGGAGCATCTTAAGCAAGCCAACAAAGTAAGCGCAAAAGCGAAGGATAGCTGGAAACGAACCAGTGCACATTTTGAAGATATTTTGAAATTCAAAAGAGAGCACATTTATGTAAAATCTGAAGAGATGTAATTGTTCTTAAATGATTCGGAGATTGTAATGCATATCTTGAGTGTATCTCTCATCTGTCGGCTGTAGACATTTATTGTACTAAATGTAAAGTATTTGTAGCTTTTAATTCGATTAGATAGCTTAGAGTGTAGGAGGGAAAACTCTAGAAACATCCCTCGCATGTATTGTATTGTAACAATCATTACCATTGTGAGAGTAAGTAATTTGTAGAGAAAGAGAGCACAGAGAAGAACAAATATTGTAGAATTTGTATAAGTACATAGCTATTTCTATTAAACCCATGTATAGATACACTTGGATTAATATAAGAAATCTTTGATCCAAATTCATGGTGTTGTGATGAGTACTGTTTGCATCTATTAAATGGTATGTTTATAGTTTACTTATATTCTCTGTTATGCATTTGTTTCAATGCTATATATGTGTGTATGTTCGTGATTTCATGTTGAATGTATGAAACCCATGAGAGGAGGAAGATGAGTTTCAATTGTTTCTCGTCCTGAGAATTCCTGCAAGGAGTGCAGTGAAATTTTGCAAAGAGTGCGTTGATGAGGTTCTGATTTTATCTCAAAAAATCTCAGGAGAGATATCGTTGTTCTCACACTAGCAGAAGTGCAGGTATAGCACAAGAGTCGTGCAAGGTGTGCGTAGGCCGGTTGGAACCTTAGACTTTACCAACCAAGGAGAAAGGTTGAAGAACTATTGTTGCAAGGAAGTGCAGAGAGTTGGAAGTGTGAAATAAAGAGAGGTTATTGTGAGTGCCTCAAGTAGTGTGTGCAAGAATCCTTTTAGATCCTTGAGTTTGCAGTAAAGTATAAGATCAGGAAGGATAGAGACTTTGGATAAGATAGAGGAGAAGAGGAGGATTTGAATGACCTCGAAGAAACAAGCTCAGGAGGAAAGACACCAAGTATTTGGCCAGGAGTCCTTGAGAAGTCTAGACGGACAGTCGAAATTTTTAGAGGGAGAATCATCGAAGTTCCATGGACCGTTGGATCTCGTAGACTAGCAGAAGGGTTAAGGAGAGAGTCCTTAAGCATTCATAAGCTCATGATGGATAATATCTGTCAAATTGGGATCAATGGGATTCGTTGATCTAGGACTTTGAAATTTTGTCTTTTCGGAAGTTGGAAGAGTGGAGGAGTCAGAACTCGAGAATTCACGAGTTGTGAAATCCTAACAGGATCTGGACCGTTAGATTGAAGGAAGCTCAAAAGCAGTGATTTGTGGCGAGGAGATATCGTGATTTTGGCTATCAGGCGAAGGGAGTAGTTTCATTACAAATCCTCGATACGCGAAATCCTGAGGTGCGAAATATTTGGCTCCAGGTCGCAGTCGAGGGTCATATCAAAAGAAGTCAAGGGAGGAGGCAAAGATCTGTTAGCCCTTTTCAAGGTTTTGGGGATTGAAGGAGTCAGAGGAACTCACATCAGGGATCATGAAGTCATGAAACCCAAAATAATTTTCGGTGAAGACTATGGTCACGTTAGTTGGTCACGTGGAGGAGAGGTTCACGCCTTGTTCTCGTTCACGCAGGTGTAACTTCTGAAAAGGACATGTGGAAACACTTGTGTGTTGAATATTCCAGTGGGGAATCAAAGAGTCAATTAGACTCAAAAGGGAGATGAAGAATGATCCTTGGACCGACTGGTCGAGCAGAACCTACTGAGGTAGGGGTGTTGCACCACTCTCTTTTCTTATGAATAACAATTTTTAAAACATAAATATTTTGATATCCAATGACCATTTTCAATTATGTTTTCTGAGAAACCATATTTTTTTCTTAACTCGAAATGCCCAAAGGATATTTATAACTATAAGATCATATTATTATATTTATCTTTGGACTAGATTTCTCTCCTAAGAATTCTCTTAGATATAATATTGTTAACAAACAACCACAAATATAAGAAAATCAAATGATAATGATGTAAAGTGATAACATTAACCATTAAAAAACAAAAGCTGGTATTTTGCCTACAATTTTAATGTGAAAGAAAAATGAACAGAAATCATAGTCCATATGGAGTAGTACATGGTAATCTACAGTATATGATTTGTTGAAGAGATTATATGTTGATCACTCTAAAATAAGGATGCATAAGCCTACACAAATAATAAGGACCTTGAGATTTAATTTATAATTTTTCTTAAAAACATTTGCCATAGTTTATGATAAACAAGGCCTTCATCATTTCATACAATGATTAGTCCAGGCAACTAGACATAAGATCTTAAGTTACTTGTTTTTTGTATCCTTAATTGCTACACATTAGATTATAGTGTAAATAAAATATACTTAAACATGATGCACAACATCGAACATGTATAGTTATATTATGTAGTTAAGTTTGTTTCTTGCTTCTATTATACTCACCAAAACCTTTTAGTGATCCCTTATAGTAGTTCCAACACTTGTGTATACATGCATTAAGCCTAATTCTATTAATTTTGTGATACTTGTGACAAGACTACAACATCCTTGTTAAGAGAAGAGGAGTCTTCAAATCTTTCTTTAAGAAGATTGAAATCTCTTTCATATATCCAGCAAATACATGTTTTAGTCTATAATGATTTAGGAGAAATCTAGATGTTCTTCCTTGTATGTTCATATATATTTATTTGTATATAATTTATCAATATGCAATAATGTAAGAAGTAGAAAGTGCACAACATATCAAGCATGTTTTTGAATTGAAATGAGCCAATGGAATCATTATTGATAATATTGAGCAAACTGCAAACATAATCATTACTGATAATATTGAGCAAACTGGAACTCTAAACCTTTTAACCATGGATATGTTTCCTTAACCAAAGGACTAGATTGAGGTTTTGAACAAGGTACCTAAGCCATTAATCTTTTCATCAAAATACTTGGTTTTGGACAAAGAGACATTTCACAAAGTAGTTGCCCGTGACAAATTCTAGTAGTTGAGGTTATTTACAATCTAGCACACTATCATGCACACAAAGCCAATTAGCGCATTAAGATATTCCCTTTAATAATTCTTGAAACTAAAAAATATTTCTATTATTTTCATCATTTAAAACAAATACAAAACTCTTGATGTATTTAATAAAACAAGAGTGCAATGCATTTAATTATAGATATCTATTCTTTTAATCATTTAAAACAAATACAAAACTATTAATGTATTTAATAAAACAAGATTGCAGTGCATTTTATTATATATGTAGAAACGATATTGACCATAAAGTTTTCTTAAGATACAATGACAAATTTTATAATCATAGAAACATTTCCTAAACACCATTCATGGAAGATCTAATTTTATTGTTTATAGTCACATGCAATTGACAATAGAGATTTCTACACAAAGAAGGAAATGGGAATAAGACTTAAACTATATGGAATTAATGACAATGGACTCAAATTACTTCAGTGTTTAGTTATACAACCACCTCTCCCTTACAATAGACTAGAATGTTGATGAACTTGGCCTTCAATTGTGTTGTTGAGAGTAGTTCTTGTACTACCCAACAAATGTGTTATATCTGATTGGAATTTTGGAATGAGGCTAAAAAAAGTGTCTCTGATGCTTTACGGAGTGCCCAAAATATCCATCATAGTAGGTCGTCCTTTAGGGAATTATTTTCATGCAGTGCTCATCACCTCCACTGAAATTAATGAAATTCTCTGGATATGAAAACAACCATTCACGCAGTGCTCATCACCTCAACTGCACCACAAAAACATTATCTTTGAAATTTGAATATTAAAAATATAAAATCTTAAAAAGTTGAGATGAGGGTGGCTCGTGATCACGTTAAGTTTGATATCTCTTCCACCGGAATTAATGAGATTCTCTGAATATGAAAGCAGTGTTTGAATATGGAATGGGCAATAATTAAAACATTGTTTGAATAATGGAGAGGACTTTAACCACCATTCACACGGTGCACATCTGAGATATCACCTCAACTTCACAACGAAAACATCATCTTTGAACTTTGAATATTAGAAATAGAAAATTTTAAAATTTTAAAAAACTATTATCTATTTAACTATATTTTATGTTAATAAACAATTTAAAGAAAAAGAAAAAATATTAGAAATATAAAATCTTAAAATTTAAAAAAACTATTATTTATTTAACTATTTTATGTTAACAAACAATTTAAAGAAAAAGAAAGAGATTGATCTATAATAACGAGTATCTTTATTTTGATTTAAATATTATTAAATATTAATAACATAAATGTATTTAATTTATATTAATTTTTTAAGGGAATAGATATATATTGTTTAAATATAAATATAAAAACAAATAAAATATATATTAAAATGATTTGAAAATAGGTTAACTTTTAAGAGAAATGATTTATTTATAATCATATGAAAACATCATGCTTTTTAAATCTTTGAAAACATTTTGTTTGAATTTTGCATAGGCAATAATTTAGAGAGTAAGACTTTTAGATTGGGATCAATAGTATTTAAATCATCTTGTTTTTTGGTAAATTTATTCTTAAATGTGCTTGGAACTATGCTAGAAGTTAGAGTTTCCTTCCCTAAGGGTTTATAGTATTTAAATTGTCTTGTTTTTTTCTGGTAAATTTAGTCTTAAATATGGTTGGAACTATGTTGGAAGTTAGATTTTCATTTATGTGATGATAATTTTTCCATTGGAACTTTTTCCCTAGGGGTTTGGTCAATTTTAAGATGATCGAGATCACCAGTTTTGGAAGAAATGATCAAAAACTTGTAAATAATTAATGCTTGAATTTTGAATAGGAAATAATTGAGAGGACAAGAATTTTAAATAGAAAATTTAATACTCAACAATCATTCACTCAGTGTTCATGCAACATGTCACCTCAATTGTCCCATACTAAGTGGGGACTAACTTCTTTCACTCTCATTAATCAAAATGCATCAATTGTAAGAAAACATTATCTTTGAATTTTGAATTAAAAAAATAGATAATTTTATACTTTTAAACCTATGGCATGAATCAAATTTGAAAGATAAGATTATATTTAATTTTGAAAGGTTAGTATTTATTCAACTATTTTATGTTGACAACCTAAAATACACTATGATTTTCATTTGAAAAAGAAAAAGGGAAATCCATGATAGTGGGCATCCTTATCTTACTTTTATTATCCCTTTTAAGAAACAGTGGGTATCATTATCTTGAGCGTGTTATCCCTTTTAAATAATTGACCATTAATGCTTGTAGAAGTATGTCTAAGTTTCATTAATTTTTAAAAGAATGAGGTACACACTACTTAATCTTGGAATATAAGCATCCAGATATAGACATATCACCTCAATTCATTAATCAAAATGCATTAATTGTAAAAAAACATTGTCTTTAAATTTGGAATATAAAAATAGATAATTTTAGACTTTTAAACCTATGGTATGAATCAAATTTGAAGGAGGAGGTTATATTTCATTTTGAAAGGTTATTATATATTCTAACCTAAAATACACTATAATTTTCATTTGAAAAGGAAAAAGGAAATTCCATGATAGTGAGCATCCTCATCTTACTTGTGTTATCCATTTTAAGGAATAGTAGGTATCCTTACCTTGAACTTGTTATCCTTTTTAAATAATTGACCATTAACACTTCCACATTAGACGTATGTTTAAAAGTTCTATTAAATTTTAAAAGGATTAAGTACACACTATTTAATCTTGGAATATAAGCATAAAAACATATCACCTAAATTGTCTCATACTAAGTGGAGACTAGTTTTTCTCACTCTCATTGTAAGAAAACCAATTATCTTTGAATTTTGAATATTAAAAAAAGAATAATTTTAGACATTTAAACCTATGGCATGAATTAAATTATCTTACTTGTGTTGTCCCTTTCAAAGAATAGTGGGCATCCTTATCTTGAATGTGTTATCCCTGTCAAGGAATAATGGGCATCCTTATATTAAATGTGTTATCCCCTTCAAGGAATAATGGGAATTCTTATCTTGAATGTGTTATCCCTTTTAAATTATTGACCATTAACACTTCCACATTAGAAGTATGTTTAAGTTTTATTAATTTTTAAAAGAATTATATACACACTACTTAATCTTGGAATATAAACATAAAAACATATCACCTCAATTGTCTCATACTAAGTAGGGACTACCATATGTCACTCTCATTAATCAAAATTCATTAATTCTAAGAAAATGTTATCTTTGAATTTTGAATATAAAAAAAAAAAAAATCTTAGACTTTTAAATCTATGGCATGAATGAAATTTGAAGGATAGGGTCATATTTCATTTTGAAAGGTTATTATATATTCAACGATTCTATGTTGACAACCTAAAATATACTATGATTTTCATTTAAAAAGGAAAAAGGAAAAAGGAAAATCCATGATAATGGGTATCCTTATCTTACGTGTGATATCCATTTTAAGGAATAGTGGGTGTCCTTGTCTTGAATGTGTTATCCATTTTAAATAATTGACCATTAAAACTTCCACATTATAAGTACATGTCTAAGTTCTATTAATTTTTAAAAGTATTAGGTACACACTAGTTAATCTTTGAATGTAAGCATAAAAGCATATCA
>ML782373.1:772115-792234 GCA_009831015.1 Picea engelmannii | reverse complement strand
TGGCGATCGAGTCTTCTTGCGGGTTAAACCGCATAAGATTTCGATCAAGTTTGGAAAGGGAACTAAACTCTCTCCTAGGTTCGTGGGACCTTTTGAGATTATGGAGAGAAAGGGGCCCGTGGCCTATCGACTAGCCTTGCCTGATTCTTTGAGGCGTATGCACAATGTTTTTCATGTATCTGTTTTGAGACATTATATTAGTGATTCTACGCATGTGATTGACATGAGTTCCTTGCAGGTATCGGAAGAGGGAGCACTCACGGCTGAGTTGGTCCGCATATTGGATCATCGCATTCGACAGCTACGACGTCAAACGATAGATCAGGTCAAGGTCCAGTCGGACAATTATAGTCTGCACTCGGCGACCTGGGAGGACGCATATGATATGCACCAACAGATTTCATTTTTGTTTGATAGATAGACTTATGATACTGGGATACCTTTCTTTCGGCATTTATACTAGAAACTTCGGGACGAAGTTTAGACCAAGAGGGGGTGTATGTAACATTTTTCTTTGGCGCACTGAGAAAACTTATTCTTTGAAGGACACTTGCTCGCAAGTGATCTAGACTTTTATGATATTAAAACATGTATCCTTGATTATGATGCGTTATGATAGATGACATGATGTTTTACTTCTTTGACATAGACAAGTGCTATTGACTGATTTTTATTGAGTGTGAAGGGTTTTGAACCTTGAGGATGCAGAGGCATCAATGGAACCCCTTGGACTCTGGATTGAGTCAGGGAGTGTGTTATTGGGGTTGATTTATTTACTGTGATATTTCATTTATTTGATGATTGATGTGGACATGTTCTGACACGATTGTTGATGATGCAGGCTGACGATAGCTTGCTAACCAAAATTACATATGGAGAAAAGGGGCCACACACGATTTCCAGAGAGATTGAGGGAGAGGGGTGGACAGCAGCCCTGCCACAGCCTACTAGCACTCATGCCATGGCTCGAACTGTAGGTTAACGATTACCTAGTTCGAGAGGATCCACGATGTTGTGAGGGAAGACTGCGACAGTCACTCATGATGATTCTAAGGGGCACACAATAAGGCGGGAGCCTTATTCCTTAGAGCTCTTAGTCTCCCACAAGTTCACCAGGTGGAGTGTTGACTCCAGGGGTTATAGATGTCTACCAATCAGTCAAGTTGGCGATTGGCACCCTTGGAGCACGTGGTGCATCCTGAAGGGCACGTCGTGAAAAAGAAACACAAGTCGACGAGTGGCACCTGCAAAATAATTATTTGAGGAAAGAGGGGGATGGAAGACACTTGTGCGAAGGAGAATATTTAGAATATTTTTATTAAAACTTAATTAAAATGTGATTTAGGGAAAGTTGGAGGTTGGAAAAACTCTATAAAAGAAAGGGATGATGAGGAAGAAGGGATCGACTGTTAGCGTAACGTTACGCTGTCGGAATTGTGACTTGACTGATTACTTGTGGAGAGTTGGGATTTTTCAGCTTGGATAGGAGTGGTAGCTCGGCCTTGCGAGGCGAGCTGGGCAGCTAGACGGACCATCTAGATTGTGTGTGGCCCCTTTGCGGCTCGGGGGTCTAAGGGGGAAGCAGAGTACCCCTAGCGATTGGCTGGGAGGTACCGGTGTAGTCTCGACGGTTGGCAAGGGGAGCGGCACAGAGCAGGAGCAGTACGGAGCATGCGGTCATCATTCGAGGCGGGAGTTAAGGCAATGGTATGTTTTTCATTTTGAATGATAGAAGGTATTAGGACCTTGGCCCTCTCTTATTGTTATCATAATTTTTGTATTGGCATTGTGAGATGGAAATACTTCACTTCGATCTGCTTGGATACTCGTTGGATCGATTGGTTTTCTTGCCTTGTTCTTCGGCGATTGAAATTGTGTTACAGTTATAAAATATTTCTTCTTACTCTGTTGTTGCATGTTGGTTGGGACAAAAGAGATTTTATGGCTGTGTGTATATATGACTGGGGGCATTTTATATGACTATGGGCGTATTACAAATTACAGTGGGCGTCTTTATGTTAACGGGGGCATTTTATACCACTGTGGGCATTTATATATTTCAGTCGGCGTATTTATATTGATGTGGGCATTTTTATATGACTGTGGGCCTTCATAAATTTATGTGGGCATTTTTATATTGATGTGGGCATTTTCTATTACTGTGGGCATTTTGTATATTACTGTGGGCGTTTTTATATATCACTGTGGGTTTTATATATCATTGTGGGCGTTTTCTATTACTGTGGGTTTATATATATCACTGTGGGCGTTTTTATATATCACTCTGGGTTTATACATTACTATGGGCACTTTGTATTGTTGTAGGCGTTTATAAATTATGGTGGGCATTTTTATATATGGCTATGGGCATTTGTAATGATGGGGGGCATTTTTACACTATTGTGGGCATTTTGTATTGTTGTAGGCATTTATAAATTATGGCGGGCATTTTTATATATGGCAATGGGCGTTTGTAATGATGGGGGCATTTATATATTACTGTGGGCATTTTGAATTGTTGTAGGCATTTATAAATTATGGTGGGCATTTTTATATATGACTGTGGGCGTTTGTTTTAATGTGGGCATTTATATATGTCTGTGGGCGTTTATATCTAACTGGGGGCATTTTTAAATATGGCTATGAGTGTATTGGCATTTTCATTTTGTAAAATAGTTCTGAGAATTCGTTTTGGCAATGATTGTATTGGCATTCCGTTTGGTAAAATATAGTTCTAAGAATTTGTTCTGGCAATGAGTGTAGTGGCATTTTCGTTTTCTAAAATTTGTTCTCAGAATTCATTCTGGCAATGAGTGTATTGGCATTCCATCTTGTAAAATGTAGATATGAGAATTCGTTCTGGCAATAGATGTATGGGCATTTTTCGTTTCTGTAAAATTAGATCTGAGAATTCACTCTGGGCATTTTCGTTTTTATAAATTTAGATTTCAGAATTCGTTCTGGCAATAGTTGTATGGGCATTTTCTTTTTTGTAAAATTAGATCTGAGAATTCATTCTGGCAATATTTGTATGGGCTTTTTGTTTTTGTAAATTTAGATCAGAAAATTCATTCTGGCAATCTGCCTTGTAACTATGTTACTAAAGAATCCCCCTCTGGCACTTTCGTGTTGTAAAGGTGTAGTGTGATTGTTCTGGAAATGTGATTGGGTAATTCGTTACTGGATTGGGTTGTTGGCAATATCGTTTGTAATGGTGGATGTATTTACTTTATAATAGTTTTCTAGTTGTAGACAATGTGAACACGTGTAATGATTATAATTCTGACGACCCTGAATTAATGATACACAAGTCCGAGGTTATAATTTCAAGGTAATCCGTGCCTTTAGATTTCTAAAACATAGGTTATTACTGAAAGGATATTTTATTCTTCATAAGGTTCAAGGAGTGGTGCCTTTAGAAATTTAGAAGGCACCGAGGGATTACTCCTCTAGTAAAAAAAAATATAAATAAATCTTCTTGTTTAGCTAGTCTTATTTATTTAAGTTAGATGAGATAACTTATTTTATTCTAGTAGTAAAATGCAATGTTAGTGTTAGATAACATAAGGTGAAATTTTAAATGTCATTTTTATTTGCACTGTTATGGCCATATAATGTAAAGATGTTGTTGTTGAATTTTATTATAAATGATAACATAAATGGTATGGTAATGTGTAACTCTATTGCCACTGTAAAATAACGTCTGTAATATGTAAAGGTAATATTTTATTGCAATAAAAAATAAAATATAATGTTAGTGGTTGATAACATGATGTGTAATTTTATTGTTATTTTGAATGCAAGTTATGGTAATATAAAGATAAGGGACATTGTTGAGCATTTGTAATGTGATCGGAATTTCGTAGGGTTAGCGTGATGTAAGATGTATTTGATGTTTAAATCTTACTTATGGTTAGTAGGAATTATCCTTGTAATTAGTTTTAATGGATGTATAATGCAACCCTTACTCCCTTATTTCTTTAATGGATTTTTGGTATTTAATTCTTAAATTTTCACTTAAGTAAAATGGCTCATTTCCTCAAAATGCTTAGCAAGCTACCTAGGAGTTGAACTGATTACATGAGTGGAATCATCGTTAAATGATGCCTGACTTAAATGATATTGACCTTAACAAGTTAATAAACGTATTTAGAAGAGTCCTATGACATTTCAATTGAAGTTGTGCCCATGTGGTTCTGGCTTTTCTTCATCAGTTTTCTATTGTTCAATTGGCTTTTGTTTATTGTGTATTGGGTTTTTCTGTGTAAAGAATCCAGTGTCGTATCAAGAGTCTCAGGCCCTTTAAAGGCAGGGTTTCCACTCTTGTGACACACCTCTACGGTTGTATCAGCAGTCGCGGGCTCTTTAAAGGCAGAGTTCCCACCATTGCGACCTCCTCACAGATTTTACTAGTTTCTACCTAAGCAGTCGGCCAGGAGCCTATCTGACATTCTCTCTCTCTAGAGCAGAGAACTAATATTAAACGCCCTGCTTTCCTGTGTAGAAATAGTAAAATCTACTACTATGGATTCTTCCATCTGTGTTCGTACAGTACTTAACACCGTCTGTCGTTTAATGCTTGCAGTTACTTGTTGGGCGCCTTATGTCTATGGTCGTTTAATGCTTGTCATTACTTGTTCTGCGCCTTATGTCTTCTCGTTGTGATCATCGTGGTTGCATCTTGTTAGTCGTCAGGTGGCGACGTGAGTCAAGTGTGTCTGTTTCCTTTTTACACGCGCGCACACACCTTAAATAAAAAAAAAAATTGCACCTGCTATCAGAGCTGTTGTTGTAACGAGGAGGTTGTTACAATAGCTTATAATAGCGAAAGTGCAACAAAAAAACTACGTGGACAAGAATGATAAGCACCCAAACATTATTGTGTGCGTAAATCACTCTGAACACGTGATCACTACTTTGCGCACAACCATTCTAGCGTCACATGCAGGTTATGTTCTTCTTATGTGCATAGACTACTTCTCGTATGCACGACGAATTCCAACCCCTTGCATGCATAGGGTATTTCCCCACATGCATGGCCATTCTAACCCTGCCCTCAGACTCCATGACTATTAATATAAAGTTAACTTAATAGGAAAACCAATAATAAAAGTATTACACGACATGTACGTATACAATATTGAATATTAACACCGCACTTATGTGTGCAAGCAACATTATACAAAATGACAACAACATTATACAAAATGACAACAACTACTTATATACAACATCATAAAAGCAATAAACCATAACAATCATAAATAAATAACATGCAGTAAATTGGATAAGAACATGAAGACCACTTATCTTTTAAGAAAAGTCACCAACTGTGCTCAAGACTCAGACGTTCCTCCCATCCATAGACGTTGTTGCTCATAAGCTTTCAACAACAGGTCACCTCCAAGCTGGGGCGTAAACTCCACCAGGGAAAAGGGATTCCTAATGCCAGTATAAGGTCTAATAACAACTAAATTAAGGTACTCATTGCTGCAAATAGTCCATGGTCCCTCATTCCCCACATGCCTATCCCACCCCACAAAGTGTGCCCCTTCTTTGCTCAATCATCCTTCAGCTACCCCACTTCCCTTCCAGGGCTTTAGCAACATAATGGACATGAAGTCTCAGAGCACTGCAACTAATTCCCAATGCACCATGGAACAATTCCCTGTAAATATTTCACTTGGAGAGAATGATTACAGTCCTGACAACCTACCTCTTTGACAACAAATATCTCACCTGGAGAAAATTCTCATGGGCCTGACAACCCGCCTCTTCAACCAAAACCAGATGATGCAAGCATAATTTTCTACCGTGATAGACAATTATTCCTTTTCCCAAAACAATATAAGTTTAAAAACATGAATAAAATGAATGGAATCCCCCCTAAATACACTAAGGCCAACAATATATATTACATCCATTCAATTGGACACTTGTCACCTTCATAGTTATCTTTTATCCACTTAGTGACTCATTCCCATTCCTTGAGAACTTAGGATAAATAATTATCCATACATTATACTTTTCTGGAAATATTAATAAAATATTCCCTTGGCTTAATTTATCTTCCCCCCCCCCCTTCTTTTCCATTTTTTGGTGGAGTTCATCCCCTCATCTCATTTCGTTTGATTTTGTTTACATGCAACAATGTGTTTTATTAATAAATTGAGTGTGATTACATTTTACAAGAAAATGTGCACTGGCCTATTTGCTTCTCGACTCACCAGCCCAATAATCACATAGGCTATCCACCCTCAATACATATGCATACTCATATATATATATATAACTTGGTCATCCTCGTGCACTTACCTAGGTGCGCACAACATTAAGGAATGTGCATACCCTTTCCTTGGTGCACAATCCATATGCACTTACTCAGGTGCATGAAACACTATGGAATGTGTGCACTCTTTTCTTTGTCAAACAAACTTTGTGCACTACTCAGGTGTGCACAAAACTACAACTTGGTGCCAGCAGTGCACCAGCCTATATGCACAATTAAATTTACACTTGGTACCAATGGCTCACCAACCTATATGCATAATTACAATTGGGGATAGGGTTAGGTATATTACACCAACACTCCATTTGAATATCCCATTGTATTTTTTATTGCATCATTTCACCATTTAGAAGGATGTAGTTCATGTAAGGGTGAACCAACTAGTATAATTCGATGGAAATTGACCAAGATATTTTTATCATCTTGTCTAGAACCACAGTAATTTAGAAGAAGTTTTTGATAAAAGGGATCACCTAAGGAAGTTTAAAATGGGGGATTTAGTCCTCATGTGGGACAGGATGAATGAAAAACCAAGAAAGAAAAAGAAAAGTATTTCCATTTTAGTCACCTAGACAAAGCAATGTTGCCACTATCGATGAATGGGTAGATTATGAAATATTACTACTCTGATGGAAATTAGTGTCATGTCAACCTTGTACGAATATGAATGAATAATCTCATTTGAGCAAGAGATTAGCGTAGTTGTGTGTTCTCTTCCATGCATTACTTTGATACTTTAGCTTGTATCTAGTTTAAAATAGTTGTTGTTTTTCATGCATTTTTTTTATATTTTGGCTCATGTTTTGCTTGGAGTAGTTTCAATACCATGCATTTTACATTTTTCTCGACTATATTTATGGTGGACCAGGGTGATCATCTCACCCTGTTTTTGTTGTACTAGTCTTCATCATATTAAGTGTAGTATGTTTTGATGATGGATGTAGATTGCATGTTTGATCAAGATTCTAGAGTTCTCATGTAATCTTATTCAAAGACAAGATATCCCCAAGTTGGAGCCAGTTGTAACAACTCATATTGTATGCTAGGTAAACTTGTGATTTTCATCACATGACTGGACTTTCAATGTGAGCATCACTCTTCCAGTGGCACGATGTTCCAATTCACACTTGATGTGATCACTTTAGATTGGTCATTCAAAGCACATATGAAACATATTTTTTCTTCATGATGGTCCTTCTTTCTACAATGGATATGACCATCCTTTATGATTTCATGATGGATACTAGCATGGTTTAGTTGGTTTTGGCACATAGATGATTTTGTACACATGATGATAACTTCTAGTCCTTCAATTATGATGATGTTTGATGTATTAGATAGTATCATATCTTATACTCTTGCTCACATATGGTGATATTGCTTTCTATATAGATCATGACCGTGATGAACATTGGTGTATTCTAATAATGGATCACACTCTAAATTATTGTATTTTCCTTAGTTGTACCATGGTGAGTCATATGTTTCCTTTAGATAAGTGTGGTCACCTTTTGGGTCAAGTTGTACTACTAGAGACCTAGGTAGGAGTAGTGTGTCATATCCCTAGTCATATTTCACACATTTTAATTTTCCCCATTATTTCCATGCACAATAAACATTTTCCCTATCATGGTTGACTTATCATATTCCATGTAGCCATTTCCAAAATGAAGAAAATAAAATCCCATGTATGAAAATTCTAAGTAAATCAAAAGAGTTGAAAATGATTAAAGTTGATGCATATAAAAAAGAAAAAGTCTAATTATAAAGCTTGAGCCATGCCACCTTGTAATAAATCCCAATTTCCCCATGTCTCATGATTAACAATGCATATATAAATAAAGGGACCAAGCAAATAAAGAAAAAGACAAAATAGGGGTAGTAATAAAAAAAGGCTTAAGGAATGGTAATTGAATGCTAAGCACTCCCTCTTTAAAGACACACATGTGGATCAAATAATAACTCCTAGCCTTTGCAAGCTAGAAAGATAAGATCCCTACATCATCCTTTGTTTCTATGAGGGTCAACTCATGAGAATACCATTTTAACACCACACCATCACATCATATATTCCTAACTTAGAGTCCTAGGAAATGCTTCTTGTCTTAAGAGTTGTCACATGTAATAGAGGTTAATTATGTCCCTAACATGGTTAAACTTAAAAAATGATAAAAATTAAATGAGCCATTGAGACATTAAAGGATGTCGCTTAATGTTTCACCACCTAATGACACATATATCAAGGCATGACTCATCATTGCGAGGTGGCAACCCTACATAGGGCATTGCATGCCTTCCTGGAGCATTTCTTCTCTTCCTTCAGAGTTGTGTACTTGCATTAGGATCCATGTACTAGACTTTGGCATTATGAATTTGTGCCTAGGGTGTTGTGACATGCCTAGGGAATTATGATAGTGCATTGGGCATTGTGAGTAGGCCTTCCGCATCATCTTCAGCCACAAGTGTGGGCCTTCTACCATCTTCTTGAGGTTGAATTGATTCTTGGACCACTAACACATGCATTGCAGTCACACATGTCCCCCTATTTCACTAATCTGTATTTTTTAAGGGGACATTGGATCACTTTGAGGGAGTGACCCTCTTTCTATGGAATCTATTCACACATGTGAGTTGGTTGAGGTCACCTTAGATATTTTTGAGGGGACAAACATTTATTTTTTACTTGGATCCACATGTGCGGAGATTATTAGAGCATATTGAGGACTTGTTGTTGCATATTCATGGGTCGAACCCCTAGAGGAGGGGATTTGTCATCTGTTTGACCATGTCAATTATCATTTTGAGGAGGGAATCCACCTTCTTTTCCGTTATGTTGGAAGGAGTTCGTACATGTGGCATTATTCCATCATATTGTATTGTTGTTGACTTTTCCTCTCAAGTTAGTTGGAGGATATCTGTTTTTTGAGCATAGATCTAGGGTTATTTATGGATCTATTGCTATTTTATTGATGGATTTGTTGAGTTATAGATCTATAAATAAGAAGATCCTCCATATTGTAATTGTTGGTGGAAGTGATACCAAACTATTGGAATAAAAAAATTCTCTTGTCTTTTGTCTAAAGATTTGAGGAATGGATGTTCAACCTTGTTGAAATGTGGAAAATATTCTTGGTGCACATTACTAAGTTTTTATTACATGTTTGAATTGTCAGAGTCTATATGGGTGACATAGACGAGTAATGTTGCTACATTAGAAAATGTATTCCTAAACCCTTTTGTTACATTGTTTTAAAGAGAAACAATCTTGCCCTATATTTCTTAAGAATGAAAGAATAATTTGATCTCTTTAGGAAAATAACACTCTCAAATTGATTTGGAGGTGGTATGATTCTTGAAGGCACATTCCTTCCGAATTTTGTGATATTCTTATTGCTAAATCTATGGTATTTTGTATCTTGTTGTTACAACCTAATTTACTCATAGTTCTCCATAATAATCACCCCTTAGGGTTGCATTCTTGACCCCATAGCCCAAACAAAGCAAGGCATTGGTTCCTTCCCTTTCAACCAACCCTAAAATTTACAAAATCTCTTCTTTAATTTTATGTTTTGTCCATTTGTTAATTACAGCAACAAATTACCTTAAAACAGAGGGCATTCAAGAGTCATTTACATTTAAATTTCATATCTTAATTTTGGCTCATTGATTCAAAGTAAATCATTGATTTATATAGCTTAAAAACCCTATCTGATTTGCTCTTTTCATCCCTCTTTCATTGTTGTTTTGTATCTCTAAAAAGGGGAATTTAAAATTCTGAAAATTACTGTGAAAAATATTATAAAACAGATTTAGGAATTGACTTGTTATTTGTAGAAGAAAATCTGTGATTTTTAGTGTTAAAACCCTAATTGATTTGTTCATTTTAGCCTTGTTTTGTTGTTGGTTTATAAATCTAAAAAGGATAATTGAAATCTGATTTACATATGAAAACTACATCGATAATCATAAATAAAACTAAGTTCACTTACCCTTCAAAATCTACAACAATCCAAGATTAGTTTGACCATAGGTATTCCCCCTTGACTAGAATATTTTCTAGTCTAAATAAAGGAAGGAAAAACTACCGAAGTGACAATGGGTAGTTTTCCCAAGTTTCCTTTGGGTTTTGACAACTTGTACTTAAAAAAATATCACATTCATAGGCAACTTCATTCCTATTATTAATCTTCACACTAACAAATAATCTCCCATTAGCCCATAATAATTGAGACGATTTTTTTTTTAAATAACATATTCAATAGTCAACAACCATTCACACACTGCACATATAACATATAACCTATCACCTCGATTACCCCCATACTAAGTGGTGACTATGTTGTCTAACTACCACTAATCAAAGTACATGAATTATACAAAAATGTTGCCTTTAAATTTAAATATTAGTAATACACAATCCTAAATTTTTAAACCGTTGGTCAAGCAACTTATCACCTCACTTACCTTATACTAGCATACCCCTGAAGCAGGGGAAAGATAACACCGAAGAGAAAAGTATAGAATATTTTATTTTTATTTTTTTATAATTGTATTATTTCATGAGTAACATTGTAATGATATATTAATCATTTCTATGCATAAATGAGAATAGGAAAGTTTATTTTTTGCAAAGTATTTAGGTCAAAGTATGATTAATAGGTATTTGTTAGAAAATATTTGACACAATTTCATTTCATGTATATAAGTATGGAAGAAGTAGAACAATTCATGTATAGAAGTATGAACCAAGTCAAGCATTTCATGTATGGAAGTATGATTACAACATACAATAATCTAGAAGGTAAGTGATAAAGAATATAAGCATGCCTCTCTTTTTTTTCTCGTAGTGAGACATAAGCAATATCCTTCATTTTTTCATAGCCTTCTAAGGAGAATGATGGTGCTACATGCATTCCTTCTATAGTAGTAGTGTGTGACATTGTCGTGAAGGTCAAGCCTTCACATTCAGTGTTTCCAATGTCAATTGTAGACCTTGTTAAGGTCATTCCTTGAGATTTATGTATAGTCAATGTCATGGCCATCTTAAGGGGGATTTGTTTATTGTTACTCCTTTGTATGGGTGGAATTGGTACATTATTTGGTTGGGTTTGTTCCCATGGAGGGCCAATGTATTTATCAAATAGTCTTTGTATTTTCTCATGTTATTTCAGAGTGCACAACTTATGTAAGCTGCAGGTATTCTACAACTAACTTCTACCTCTTCTCGTAAACATTAAATGCAGTGTTTTGTGCCTAGTCCAACTTTTGAGCTGAAGGAGACTGAGAAGATTGGAAAATTTGGAGGGTTACTTCCTGGTGCATATACAATTTTCATGACTACTCAGAGAGCCCCATTGACTAATCTTGCCTGGAACCATTAATTGCACGGTAGAATAACTCATTGCCCTATACATGGAAATACATGTTTTTCCAGCTGGTCATCATCCTGTTGGTGTGCTTATAAAGAACCAAGTAATTCTGCGGAACTTTGTGCGATTGACATATTAAAGGATTGAAGCATGATCTTGTTATAGTTTTCCACAAGAGTATTTTTTGCAAAGAGGTTTATTGAAGTGTCAAACCTTTGACGTTCTTCAATGGATAAGAATCCATGAGTCCTATAATGAAGGAGGTTCCAATTATCAATTGTTGGTGTAGCATCATGAATGTTGGTTAACAATTGGTGGAAGCGGGACTGGGTGCCAGAGACGATTTGTTGTTGAAATATTGTTTCCAACTTGATTCTAGTGGTAAAGGTTGTCCATAAGTTCCTCCATGGAGTTTCTCCCTCATAAAGAGGTTTTTCCACTACTGGTGGCATCTTACCCAATTCGCCCACAAGAATTATTGAGTTGTAACGAATGAGAAGTGGTTTATTTTTGGAAATTCCTTACACAAGCGACTTTCAATCTGTACAAAGAGTGTAGATCCTATGAAGCTCATCTCATCAATTAGAATGTATTGAATATGTTTCATCTCTTCTAGGAACATTGTAAGGGGCTGACCATGTAAAGGCCTCATGTCCTTGATAGGAATCCTAAGTCCTACATGTATAGTGGTTGCATGTGTGTTAAATGTTGTAACTCTAGTAGGGGCAAGAAGTAGTATTTGGTTATGACCAATTGTTGATTGAGAAGATAGTGCTTCTTAGATGCAGTGTATAAGGTAGGATTTTCATGTTCCTATAGTGCCTTGTATGATCATCTTTAATGGACCTTTTGGTTCTCTTGCTTGTAAGTGTTGGAGGATTATGTCGAATGCATGTTGTTGATATGTAGAAAATGCATTTTTGGAAGAAAATATCAGATTGAATTCTTGGATGACTTATGCATTCCTTCGATTGTAGTTGATGAAGTTTGGTGCAATGTCCAATGTATCTTGTGATACTTTAATCTGATCCCATTGGTGGGAAGTGTCAATTTCTTGAAGTCCCAACATATCAAGAGAAGTGAAGTGGATATTTCCTGTAGGGGCCAACCTTGATAAAGACTTCCATTGATTCATTTCCATGTTTGGTTGTATGTTAATATGGCTATCCTCATCTTCAAATATTTTCTCATTAGGAGTGGGCACAAGGATGGGATCAACGTGCCATACATGGTAGTCATTTTTTATGATCTCCTAATTAGTCACAATGTCTTCTTTTGAAAGACTTGTATCTTCAGAGAAGGAATGAAAGGGTTTGTATAAAAGTATCTCACTGCAGTTGAACTCAACGAAGGTATTGGAATATGTGTTTGGTATTGTAGTAAAAAGTGGCCACACATGGACAACTGCGGGGATGTGTCTTTTTTTCCATTTTTCATTTTTTCATGCTTGGTTATATGTCTAGTGTTTTGTGAGGTCAATCAAACATATAGGGTCAAGAAAAAAATGAAGTTTTCAATATGTTTCAATGAAATTGGATCTAGATAAGAAGTTAGAAAAATCATGAGAGACTCAGTGGAATGTTTGATGGCCAACATTGAGTTTGGTGAAGGTGCAACTGCATGTGACAAGGGGTAACTTTTGGGGCATAAGGAAAGTTTATTGAGCACTTATGTCTCAATCCACAATTGCTTTTGAGTGAAAACGATGATAAACATTTGAGGCAAGGTCCTATGGATGTGATATAGATGCAATTCTGGTCAACATATGGTGATAGGTATCTGATCTCCCCTCTTCTTTTGAATCATATTTGGCAATGTATTTTAGAACTGCATAACGAGAGAGGATTGGTTGGAAATATACATTTTCTCTCCATGTTTGGAGTATGTTAGAATTATGGATGTTTAGGCACTCATCGTTGCATGTCGGGTGATATGTCTTTTGACCCATTTCATCAATGTATAGTGATGACTCCATTTTTATGTTCCATGGGAATTTATATCTTCATTCAAGGGTAGAACCTTTTCTACGGAGACATGTTTTCTTAGTGCAATTTGTATGTCTTTGAACTCGATTTAAGAGTTGTTCATAGTCCTAAAGTGAGTTGGATGAAAATATCTCCTCTGTATCTAGAAAGCAAGGGTCATCTTCAATGGATTGATGCATAACCATGTGTGTGTCATGGTTTAATCTAGGATTCCAAGTTGTAACATAGTTATCAAAGAAATTCTTTGCATCATAGATTTGATTTAGGTCTTCCCAATTTAATGTTTCCATGTTTGGAGCGCTAAAAAGCGATAGAAATCCATGTATATATGCAGAGCCATGATGTTTCCATTCATACCTACAAAATGAATATGAAATTATTAGTGCAAAGGATATAAATGTATAGGTTGGGTAGAGGTACTTTCAAGTATTATAGACTATGTACCTATACCAATAGTCAATTGCATGCAATTTGTTTTGTAGGATCTCCTCATGGAAGATTGAAAACCTTTTGTTCATGTATGTGGCTATAGTCTGGGGGCGGCCAATGAAATTGTGTGTACACCAATGCTGGTGAAGCATTGGGTCAAGTGGTCTACCCTTTTTCATAACTATGTGCAAGTCCGACCTTTTTGTGTCCGCTGCACTAAGAGTGAAAAATAAGGTTGGGCATTGAAGTTGTGTTATCATTTATGTTAGCTTTATCCTTCGCACGATACATAATTCTCTAGTCCCATATAGTTGTGCTCCAAAGCACATGACTTGTTATGGGAGTTTCTCTACAGGCAGTTCTTTGAGGTACGCATGTAACTCTTGAATTATGGTGGGTGTGTTATGACCTTGGCTTCGCTTGATGAAGAAGGTAGTTGTTTATTGAATTCGATGGCACATAATCAAATTGTAGAGGTAGTATCTGAAATGGGGATCTATTAAAGGGTTGTAAAACCATATTCTCAAATATTGAGCTTCTTTGAGAATAGGTATGATGGAAAGTTGGGATGTGAATGTTGTATTAATTGATATCCTATTAAAGTCAATTATTTTTCCAACTTTGAGAGCGATTATTGGAAAGGTATTTGAGATAGAATATTGGTATAGATTATGATTACTACAGAACACCCCGCATAATGTGACCTCTATACTATACCCTGGCATGTCCTTTAGTTGGAGGGTTGTCGTATGTGCCTTTGTTCCATTATTTTTCATGACGGTTGATAAAGGGATAATGGAGATAGCAACTCCAATAATATCAACTATAGAGTTGTTGACTAAAGTTGCTACCACATTAATAGGAGTGAAAAAAAAATTGTGGTTTGTTATTGAATGGTCATCCTCTAAACAAGCTTCAATGGTCGACGTAATATATAGAATTATTTTCCAATCATTTTTTAAATGATTGAATTCTTTTTTTACAATCTTGACATACCATTTTGAGATGATGTAACTTTTCCAATGTCTATGGAAGGATGTAAGTTTGTCGCATGGATGTTGAAGCATGTAATGTGTATTTCACTTTTTTTGCATCAATAACATCGAAGATAAATACATGGCCAGGTCCCTTAACATTGGTGAATGTGCATAGATTAGTTTTTGAAAGTACTCTTACTTTAAGAGTCCATTCCTTTAGGGAGGAATGAAAAGATGCAATAGGTGTAATTTTGGGCGGTGTGTTAGTAGGTTCTAATGGTTGTTTTGCAAAAGAACTTACATCTTCTATCAATGTTGGGGCTCCAACAATGTCTACTTTAAAAGCATGTACTCTAATTTCATGCACTATTAGAATCCTGCAAAGAAAGTAAAAACAATGTAAAATTAACACTTGCAACATTGGCCACATAGTAGGTAATGTAAAATGTGGTTGGTGTGTGCGATGCATGTGAAAATTGAAGGAATGTGTAGAGGGAAAATAAAGATAATAGCTGTATAAATTATAACAAATCTTGAGCCATGTGAAGAAGGTAGAGTGAAGACATACTTGTTGTCTTGGATAGATATACAAGTGAAGTCATGTTGTTCAACCAAGGACCCTTTTTCTATTTGAGATGAATTGAAATATTGACCAAGTGTTGAGAAAAATAAGCTTCCCAATGTATTTCCTCCATCAAATAAGACTACTGAGGAACGATTTTCTAATGTTAATTTGAAGTCCATAATTTGTATAACCGGACTACAAATAATCTCTTCGTTTCTAATCCTTGTGAGCGAGTTTGTTGTTAACACATATGTCATACCTTGGATATTTTGTTTAAAAATTGGAAGTACAAGGGCACTCAAAGACCACATAGGAAAAAAAAAATGAAGAGATGGATTAAATAAAATATAACAGATACAAATGGAATTAAAGGAGAATACATATGCAAGTAGAGGAAAAACATGTGTATTAAAGTATCACTATATTTGTTGATGTATGGCTATAACTATTTGAACAACAATACTTTATGTACTTGTGTAGAGTTCAAAAAAGAATAAACATGAGATGATAGGAAAAAAAAAGCATGACATAGTAGGAGAGGAAATGTAAAACCTAAAACCTTAAATATGTTTTATTATTTAATGAAAGACATTTGTATGTTGATGATATAAATAATATTTGCACTATGGTAAGAATAGCAAAAGTTTTAAAGTTTATGTTGATGATATACATGTATAAAGGGAGAGAAAGAGAGATATACACATTGAAAATGTTTATTTGGTTGTCTTTTAGAGATATAAATATATATTTTATTTAGTTTACTCCAATATAAAATTGAATATTTATGTTTCAAATATTAAAACATTTTTTACTATTAACAAGTGATTTGGTTCAAAGAGAAATTATGGATGTAAATGACAAATATCTTATGACTAAATGTAGATGAAAATGAATATGTTACATTATTTGCATGAAGCTCAATAGTTTTCATCACACATTAAAGATAAGCATTGTAGGTAACATATAGCCTATATACACAATTGTTGTTCGCATGAGAAAATATGGAAATGCATTTGACTTTATATATAGAGAGAGAGAGAGATACATACTTACAAGTAGGAATATCATGCTATATAAAACAAAGTAAAGTAATAGATATGGTTATGTTCAAAATTTAGAAATATAGTCATTTCCTTTAACTATGCCTTTACTGGGCTTGCATTGAGATGTTTTTAATGCCTTGATTTTTTTTCTCTACTTGTACTTGCTTTGGTAGATCTCTCAACATGAGCTTTAAGATAGACCTATCATTGCCTTCAACTATGCATTTACTGGGTTTTCATTGATATGCTTTTAATATCACAATTGTTTTTTTCTCTACTTGTACATGCTTTAGTAGACTTGTCAACTTGATCTTTAAGACCATTTTGAGCTAAGAGATGTTTTGGTTCATGTTGCAATGTTTCTTTCACACTATCATATATTATTTCAAGTCCTTTAGAGAATGAGCCGATTGTATGAAAATAAGAGATGAATATTGTTTGTGTATCAGAAATACTAAATTTCCTAGAAAGTTCTTCTTTCATCTCTAGTATTGAAAGTCCCCCCCTTCCAGAATGAATAACACAGATTTGAAATTGTCTTCTATGTAATTGGAGGTCACCAACAAGATGTCGAATGCAAAGTGTATGTCGTGCTAGTTCATTCGTCATTGCTATGTATGTCGGTAATTTTGTAATGAGAATATGTCTATCTGAAATACTATCAAGAGAATGAAAACATCATAGATAGTTTTTTCTTGGAAATGTAGAAAATGTGTTTTTACAATCTATATTTAAATAAGAATATAAACAATATTCAAGGAAAACAACAAAGAATATGGGAAATAATTAATGTGTAAATATAAATATGGTGGAGTGAACTTGAGATGGAGTGGAATAAATATTCATAGATTTCCTAAAGGAACAAGAAGAAACTAATAGTGTTGGTAATGTTTATCAATATTCAATGTGATCTAAATTCAACTTAAAATATATGACCTAAGATGTATAATAATGTATATGATTGATGGTGGGTCTCTCGTTAAATGGGATCAATGAAATGTCCATTGTCAGTCTACCATCCAACTTGGGATGCGTAAGGGGGGATTTATAAGTACACACAACCCTTACTCCTAACATAAATTCCTAGGGGAAAGGAAACACCATGATAGGAAACAATTCATGATGCGAATTTTTGGGATTGTGTAGCCAACTAATATGAAGGAGAAGGAAACTCCCTACGAAATTCACCCTTTCAAATTATTATATTTTGGGATCGTGGGAACTATGGGATCGTGTAGCCATTCCTATTGATAATCATCCTGATCACGAACCTGTGACCAATATTATGTACGGAACCCTCTATTTTGGCCTAATATATAATTCTCATGAACCAAGTCCTTGATTACCCTTCATGTATACCCTAAAAAAAAATTAATTGAACATCAAGGAAAGAAGAGTTGTCAAAAGTGAAAAAAAAATTGTAGAGGAATCCAATTAGATATCATACCCAGTGATTATCCAACGCTGATTATCCCTAATACTTACTTATGAGAACTAGAATGGAACTTGCCCTTTCAAATTTTGAGTTTGAGTAGCAATGTCAAATGCTACTCTGTAATGGTTACATCAATCTAAGAAAGAAGACTAAAATAATGACTATTTAGGTTCCATGTTGATTTCAGGAATATTGAAGAGTTCCAAAAAGAAAGAATAAAGTATAGAATAAACATGTATAATCCTAATATAAGAAATTTAACATATCAACATTTAACAAAATAAAATAAAGCATAATAAAGGAATATTTGAATTTATATAAAGTATCTTTAACATTGTGAACAAGATAATTTTTTTTTAGAAAAAACTATATTTTTGGATGCTAGTGAATGAAACAACATGGAAATGATAAGATCAAGTAATTTTGAATTGTAAATATTTAAGGGTATATTTGATTATATATATCTTAATATATATAATATTTATTAATGTTGAAGGGTATATATATCATCGTTATCAAACATAAATTGGTACATTCATTTGGAACATAACTTCTTAGCCTAGGCTATGGGAAAGCAACTCGAAGGAAAGTAATTTATCAAAAGTAAGTTGTTCTTGGAACATAACTTATTTCCCTAGGCTATGGGAAGATAACTCTAAGGAAAGTAATTTATCAAAAGTAAGTTGTTCCAAGGACAAATGGAAGTCCCTTCTTATCATTGTAAAAGAGTTGTCTATGATGAATTCACAATAATTATTCTCTACACCCATATGCAAAATAATATGTTGATAAAGTGAAAAATATGTACACTATTTGTAAATGAATTTTATTTAAACTATGTATTAATTATCTCAAACACATTAAAAGAAAAAGTGTATTTATTTCAATGCAGATTTAGATACCAATAGTGGATGTGTTCCTATATCTAAAAATTACTATAAGGTGCACCCAAATAGTCTTCCTTATTACTACACCCTCTACCCAAATCCTAAGCCTTATCAACAATTTATATATTTCATATCTACAATTTATATCTTTGACAACAAAGCTAAAATATTTCATGCCAGGAGGTTTTGATTTTGCTTATTTTTGCAAGAACAAACTATAAACTTTTGAAATATACAAATGATAGGTTAAGGTTTTGAGTTTAACCTAATTTTGTAACAAGAAACTATCAACTTTTGAAATATGCAAATGATAGTGAAAACCTTTGAAATATACAAATGATAGTGAAAACCTATGTACCAAATGGAAACAAATAAAAGATATTAGAGAATTTAAAATAATTTTAACAATAACTAAGTTGTGCAATAGTATGAAGGTCTGTAAACTCCCTATTTTGTGTTTGCAATGCATTTTCCTAAAAGTTATAATGGATGAGGATACAAGTTGTCATATTTATTTATTATACTTAAAATTCTCTATTTACATACATGTTTGCATAAAGAAACTAACTCAAAAATACCTTTCATCTTTTAAAAATTCAAAAATAGAAATACATTGTACATATTATAATGATATGTGTAACTTTAATTTCATGTTCTAGTCACATAATTATTGTTACACAAGTGACGTATATATATATATGTGTGTGTGTGTGTGTGTGTGTGTGTGTGTGTGTGTGTGTGGGAGACTTATAATGATTACCTAAATCTTTATCAAATAATCACAAAATAAAAAAAAAAATTGAAAAGAAATTAAAATAGTTTTATGTAGACTTTGTCCCAACTATTTGAATTAAAATTATTTAAAATGGGTGTGTTTAGCATTCTTATCGAGAAATTATTTAAAGTACAATGTGTGTGTTTAACATTGTTATCTAGAGATTATTTAAAATACAACAATCAAATGAGTTTGTTTAACATTGTTCTCTAGAGATTATTTAAAATGCAACAATCAAATGGGTGTGTTTAACATTTTTTACAAGTGAAATTAATTAATTTTAATTATGATTTTCATATATATATATATGTAATTCAATATAAAAAATATACAAACAGTATAAAATTAGTTATGTAATATATATA
>ML782373.1:751960-771928 GCA_009831015.1 Picea engelmannii | reverse complement strand
AACATGAGAGAGTTTGATGTTTTTGATAATAATTTCCTATAAACATAATAAAAAAAACTTAATTGATAACAAAATAGTAAAACTTAAAAAAAAAACAATACATAATGAAATGATAAAGAAGTATATTGTATTTTCATTTTTTTAAAAACTTAATAACTAAAACAGTAACAATTACTACCATAATAATGAAATGATAAAGAAGTATATTGTATTTTCAATTTTTAAAAAACTTAATGACTAAGATACTTGCAACTATCAATAATATTAAAAGTGTTCTATTTGTAATGGACAGATGACGAAAAAGCTAGAGAGAACTCCCCCTAAAAAAAAACTGGCATAACTAACAACCAATCTGCCATTGGAAGGAAAATCCAGACCTCACTGGCATCACAAACCTCTATTGGCTCATGTTAAATTTGTTTTCCACAAAATTGCTACATTGGTATGTGGAACTGTCTTACCCATACATGTTACTTTATGGTGCATAATGAAGGCCAAGAATTATTCAACATTATGGCATATTTTTTAAACTCTTATTGAACATTTATATTATTAGTAGGATATTATATAATGATATTGCTTGTAAATTTAAAATATTTTTTAATTTAGTTAAGAGTGTTTTCTCCTTTAGTGTTGTACTGAAATTTTATTATCGTTTTAATTTTTTTAGTAATAACATTGTATTGTTTTTTTCCTTAACTTAGATTGTGTGCTTGATTTGGAGGTCGAATTTAGATTGTTGAGGTGACTCCTCTGTAGTTTTGATGTTGATTAAGATGACTTTATTTGATCATGATTTTATATTTGTTTAATGCAAGACTTGTGTTTTTTTTTTTTTAATTAAAATTTTTTTATTGCCTCAAAAAACTATTGTGATCATACATAATGGAACCATGTCTGGAGATCTATCACCCGTTCTACCAGACAAGTGGAAACTAGAACATGTGGTGACCTATTTTTCTATCTGGAGTATGGAAAAAAACTGCCACCTATTTTGCCAAACAAATGGAAACTGGAGCAAGTGGCAGTTGATTGTAATGTCTAGACTATCTGAGCATGAGGAGAGAAATATGAATAGGAAAATGTAAACTTCTATTGTATTTTTGCCAAAAAAAAGCATAGAGCAAAAGGAAAGGACTAAGCATAAGATGAACTAGTGAAACCTGTGTCAGCATGAGTTCCACCATGAGGAGTGAAGACATGCGGTTGCGCATAGGTCGAGCATCGTTGTTGGCTTTGCAAACTCGAGAGCGCACCATACAGAATGTCGAGATTACTACTAAGCAGGGTATGCATGTGTAGTTGTTCCTACATATCCCTGCACATCTCGAATATGAGCTCCAAATTTTCTGGCATGAGGAGACAATTGGAGTGCGGGTCCCAGTCTGAAGTTGAGGAGGGTGGTGGAGTCTCCAATGGATGGTCAACAGACAGGATTTCCTCCTGAATTATGCAAGTTTCCTAGTCCGAGGTACAAGTTGTAGCAGGGATGGAATGGCTGGTGTTAGGTGGGTCATAGGGGTCTGGAACAATATACAGAAGGGAGTCTGGTGGAACAATAATTGGCTATTATGGAATTTCTTCTTATACAATGGCCATTGGAGGCTCGTCATACTCCCCATCTCGAAAAATCAAAGAGGTTGAAGATGCCTGGGAAAGTCTACAAATTATGCGCTTCATGGTAGCATAGTTGTACCAGGAGGGCCCTCTCTTGGGCTTACCATGCACCCATGGCATGGCAGTTGAGATGAACCAGACTCTGAGTAGCCTGAGAATTCATAGAGTGGGGAGAATGATAGGAGAAAAGCCAAAACACAATATCTTAACCGAATGGAAAGAGCCATAACATACCCAGAGGAAGTGAAGGGGCGCCAAAGGAGCTAAAATGACCTTGTGCATGCCTCCTGTACCCATCACCATATGCCATCCTTGGTGCACTAAGGGAGCCATTAAACCTACACGAGCGCGTTGTCGAGCCATTAAACATGCACGATAGATTTTCCGAGCCTACTCTAATGGAATTTGAATGGTTCCTTCCCTATGATAAATGGATGTGAGGGTGGAAACAGGCACAATTAATTTAGGGGTTTTCATGTGGGCTACATGGCACCGCATCTAGGGAATGTAGTACTTGTGTTAGTTGACATGCATTGCACTACTTGTTTATGAGACCTTTGTATGTACCTTGGTGGGAAAAATATTTTTTATATGTAATATCTAATGTTGTTGTGACATGGTTGATGTGTATGACTTGATTAGTGATTGTTGAGACATTGAACTCGTACTTTTTTTGTTGATAAATAATGTTGATATGCAATGATATGTTATGATACTTAAATCATGTGTTGTGTTGAAGGGAACAAATGTCCTCTCAAATAGGTAAGGGAGAATACCTGATAGTAGGTCCCAATTAGATCTACTCTCATTTTGGGTAGCGCTTTCGACCAGTATGTGGGCTTGGTTGCCACTCTAAAATATTTTCAATAATTAATCTAAGAATATGATGTTCTCAAATGAATTAAAATCTAATCTAAATTCTTTACAACTGCTACCTAAAAGTATACTAGTCTAACTCTACGCTAACTTGTTCTATTCCAATCAAGAGCAGACTAAAAGGGGTATGAGTATAAAAGAAAATGATATCACCAATAGTAGAATTAATTCATGTATACAAGTAATAAGCGAAGACAAAAATGTTACAGATACATTAGCAATTAATTTCATATTATACCCATAACATCGTTTCTATACTCATAAAGAAATAAGTGATACCATAAACATCAAGAACTAAGTTAAGAAATAATCCATACAATAAATTTCTGTAAAATTTAAGCAGAAGACAAATGCAAAAAGAGAAATCTCATACACATATGTCTAAACCACCTATTTCCAGAACATGGCACTTTCTCTTTATTATTAAGGAATAATAGTATTGTTCAAACATACAATGGGAAAAAGTCTCGGCTTCCTCATAGGGCTCTCTTTTATCAAACAAGAGAGATTATTCACATTCTATAATCATCATCATGTCAGGTGAAAATTACAACATATCATTTCATATTCTCTACTTAGACTTCGCAATTTTAGTATGATCAAAACAAGAAGAGTTTATTACAAGATACAATGATTATGATTTTTTTTGGAGTTCCATGGTATCTCTATATTCCTTCCACAATTTGTAAGCTTTCAAGATTACATCTAGCTTATTTAGTTGCATCTTTTCCAAGTCCAACTCACCATCATAGATTTTGGCTGTCACTTTTAGTTTTATACTATGTTCAGTCTTCTTTATGTATTCCTTGTCCATTGTGACTAGCCTTGTTGGTTTCATCAATTTTTCTTTTAAGACTTCTTTGTTTACTTCTATGATCTGCTAAATAGACTTTTGGTTGGCATGTATTTTGGTCTCAGCCTCTGATATTCTCAATTCACTAGGGGCTGCTTCATCAAGGTTCAGCATGACTTCCATTCTGAATTCCTCTAATAAATAATCTAAGGAATTCCATAGTCTTTTCCAAGCTTTAGTTGCTACCTTTTGTGTTCTTTCAATGTCTTTGAGAATGGGATTCCAAGAATCAAAGACGGCCTGATCCTTTAGATTTTGTTTGAAATTGTATATTGGCTTGGTACTTGGTGGCTTATGATACACACTTTGCCAATATATGATTCTGTCAAATGGATCCTGAGCTCTTTGATACTTGCTTCTCATTTCTTCCATATGATATGTTAGCTTCATCTCATCATCCATGTTCCTTTGAATATTGTTTAATATACAAAAGCACTCTCTTTGTACCACTATCATCTCTTCATTGGTAGTTTGGACCTCTTCTTTTATAGCTTCCAAGATAAGATCTCCCTTATGGATTTCTTCTAGATCCTTTTCAAGTTTATGTTTGTCTTTTTCTAGCCCCAGGATTTTATGCTCCAGTTGTTCTGTGAACTTGCTAGCTTTCGTGAGTTCTATCTTCCAATTTGCTATATCCTATGCATGACTTGTCTTCAACTTCTATGTTTATTGTGAATGCATTAACTTAACAGAATCCAACTCATTCTTGTGTGTATATTTAGATTTAGAAGTTTTCCTCTCAAACTATGTATTCAATTTGTCCCTTTGGACTTGCAACACCTTTTCCATCTCTTCTCTGTGAAGCTTACTTGTTGTATTGGCTTCCTTTATGTAATCATCAATCATATTGTCCCTCTGTGTTCTCAAACCTTCTTCTAGTTCATCTATTCTAGCTTGGGAGGTGTCCAATGCAATACCTAATTCATATATTGACATTACATTAGCTCCTGCAAATGAATTAAGAGATGAAGCAGTTTTCAAAGGGTTGTTCTTGACATCTAGGCATGATTTCCATACATTGGACCTTTTAGAAGACCCTTAGTTGAGAGTTGTTTCTCCTCTCTTTCTCTTATTTGATATTTTCTCAATCCCTTTCATTTTTTTGTTGTAATAATACTCACCAAAAACTACTACAACATATTCCAGTTCCGACACTTGAGAATAATATGAGAAATTACCTAGAATTTCCTTTAAGGGGGTGCACTACTGAATGAGTATGTTAACTATATTGAAACTTGGAATTTCTACACATGTTTTAGCCTCATCCATTTTTCTCTTACTTTCTCTTTTTGCTTCTTCTTCAACTCTCTTTTTTCCCTCGACTTCAACAACCTTTTTCTTTTCTTCTTCTTCTTGTTTAGTTCTTTGTTTTGCCTTAGCAACCATTATTTTCCTTTATTATTCCTTTTTCTATTTTCTCTTATGCTCAACATCATTCTATTATTTTTCTTCTTTCTCAACATTATTTTTGTTTTTGTTAGCAATTTTCCTTAGGGATTCATCCCTTTTCCTCGTCTCATCTAGCTTAGGTTTCATTTTGTCTTATTTCTTCTTCTTCTTTTCTTCATATCGTTCCTTTTTCTTCTCTATCTCTAGCTTTGTCTGCTTCCTTTGGAACTCCTCTTCAACTTCTAGGGAATTGTTTTATCTTTTCTCTACCTTTATTTTTTCTTCCTCTTTCTTTACCTCTAGTTTTTCTTGGTCTTCGTCTAGAAGCAATAGAAATTGTTCTTTCACTATTTTCCTTTTTTATTGTTCTTCCCTTTGTAGTTATTTTTTTGGATTCCTAATTTTGTAACATTTTAAATACGTATTCAAATAATAAAGATCCTTTGAATATTTCTTCTACATTATTCACCTCATGAATTATGGGGTGTGTTAATCCAACAACTTTGACATGTTCAACTACCAAGTCCTTTGGGTCATGCCCTTTTGTTTCTCTTGTACATAGGAAGATTTATTATAGAGATTCAACTTCCTTTTTGGCATGAGGGACATTCGACAATACATATCTCCCTATGATCAATGGGAATTTGGGCCATAGTTTCTTGCTATTAGCTAACAAGAATAATGTTATCCATGTCCCTATTGTCTGGTAAGCAACTTCTCTTTCTAGAAACCTATCAAAAACATACTTTGGAAAGAGATGTGGGACCTTGGAACTCCCATAGATCCTGACATAAGTATAGTATTTACCTACATACTAGTATCCAATGTCCCATAGGGTTTCTATGGCTCTTTGTGATATTCCATGTGGAGGATTCCCAAAAATCATGATGAATACAAGAGCTAATAAGTAGTCGCATATGTCATATATGTACTTCTTGTAGTTAAAAAAACACGATTATAAGCAGTAAACATGGACATGTCATTGGATAGGACTCCAATCCCATCTAAAAGCAGGGAAATAAGTAAAAGAGCATATTGTATCTATGAGATAGGCCAACATGAAAATGGTGGTTTTTTTCATACCTGGAGCTTCTTTAGCCTTCTAGAAAATGTTGAATGCTAGGATATGGACCCAGTTGAATACTTTCCCTATTTTTACCACGATATACACCAAGGAAACTCCTCCATTTGAAAATGAGTACTTGTCTCCTTGACATATAATTGACATATCATAATACTCAATAGTCTATAAGTTTCTTTCAGGTGTTGTGCTAGGATCAAATGTTCTCCTTCCTTGACATGTCTCATTTCATTGTACCACCAATATTCAATCAATTCTTTGAAGTATTCGTTATATTTCTCAAAATTCTACAAAAATGGCTCGTTCGGATACTACATATTCCAGGAGATGATATTGTATTTTTATATCCTCTAGCTTTAGATATGCCATCGGGATCCTTGATTCATTCATCATAGTAGTTGATGAGAAAAAATTGTCATTTATGTCAAAGTGGCAGTGATGATGATGATGTGGCAGTGAAAAAGGGAGATTGTTTGAGTACTGAAGCCATGAAGCAAAGTAAATAAGCCTTGAAGCCATGAATCCAAGTAAAGAAGAATTGAGATTGTTTGAGTATTGAAGCCATGAATCCAAGTGAATAATCCTTGAAGCCTTGAAGCCAAGTAAATAATCCTTGAACAAATGAAGCCAAGAGAAGAAGCCTTGAAGACATGTTGATTAAGCCTTGAGAAGCCAACATGCAATAGTCAAGCTATGAAGACAAGTCAATGTCAAATCAAATTGAAGAAGCCCCTAAAAAGGTAACGATGTTTCCACTTGAAGAAGCCTTGAAGTGCCTTGAAGGATCCTTGAAATAAGTGTATATAACTTAAAAGTGGTCCCCTTATGGCATATGATCCATATTATTTTCAAAACGAAATGAAAGAAGAGATATTACAATGAAATACACATAAATATTGCCAAAAACAGAGAAATACAACAACACATGATTTCTATTAATGAAAGAAATGTACAGAGACTGTAAAAATACAGAGTGCAAGACTCGCTAGAATGGCAACAACTTTATCTCTGAGAAGAGATATGATGGATATGCTCATTCAAAAGAATATGAGTACAATGAGGCTATGAAGGCCTTTTTACAATAAATATGAATGCCAAAACCCTAGACATCCAAAATCCTAACCCTAGGAGATGAAGCACCAAAATTCATGTGGGCCTCGTTGTGGTAAGTTAGTACATCAACTTCCCGAGGTCATAAATTTTTCATATGGTATTTGTTTTAGGCGTGTGATAGCCCATTGGTAAGGTGTTCTTGGGAACTACACATTCTTCCATGAAATTATGACTTCGTCTATAGTTTGACTAGGCAAGCCAAAAAACATTGTTTAGAGCCCCAAAACAGACCTGGAAGTACAAAAATATGTACTGACATGAAAAATTCCAAAATAATTCAGTTGGAATAGGTGGGCAGCCACTGATATCCGCCTGGATGTTGTGTAGTTCTTCAGGACAACCTTGTAAGTGTAGAACCCACAATTACAAAGAAATGTCCCCATTACAGAGAAACATGTTGAACTAAAAGCTGTCCAGATGAGCCAGTTGGAATTTGGAATAGGTGGGTGGCCACCAATATCCACCCAGATCAATCCTCCCCCCTTAGGAAACAATGATATTCATTGCATTGATCACCCGAAGAAGAGGGGAAAGAATTTTCTGAATCTGAATCTTGGTGAGCTGCGTGCCTTGTTGGAGAAGTTGTGTTGCTTTGTTTGTGGAATGTTGTCATAAAACTGTTGCTAGTGGGGTTGAATATGTTCCATGAACCTATTGTCTATGGGATTGACGAGGAATTGTGTAGGCACCATAGTAGGTGAAGGAACAATATATGCTTTCTCTTCTACAGTATGCTTCTGCTGGATAGAAGGTGTTGAGGCTGTAATGGTTGTAGTTGCCTTCTATGCATCCTTTGAACAAAATGTGAATAGGATGAATTTTGTAGTATGAGAGATTACCTTGTGGCACTTTTTTGGTGGAACAATAGTCGAAAATACCTTTGGTATCTTGTAGATCTAACCCCCTAGAGTAATAATGACACTGTGGGGTTGAGACTCATAAACAACAGGGCATTTCCACATATATGGTTGGCCCAAAACAACATCACAGACATCAAGAGGGAAAACATCTCACACTACCTAATCCTTGAAGGGATGGATGACATAGGATAGGTGACACTATTGGATGACACAAAGATCTCATCCCTAGTAAAGCCACCCGATGTTGTATGGCTATGGGTGTGGTGTTGTTGACAACCCCAACTATTTGACGACCTTAGTTGAGATGAGGTTCCTCTGGCTTTTGTTATCAACAATGAAATGAAACGGGGTCCCCTTCACCCACATCTATGAATGGAAGAGGCGCTCCCCCTCTTCAGGATCTACTCATTCTTCTGGTTGAATTGTTGTGGTCGCAACAGTAGCAGTAGGGTCTGCATCGATGATCTGTTTGTTTTCAATATTTCTTGGATCATATTTCGAATCAGGGTTCATCTCCTTATCTTTGACCTCAGACACTGTTGTTGGGGAAAAACACCCTACAAACTAGAAAATAGAGTTTAGACTTTGCATGCAGATATGACCGAATAGAAATTACTTTCTACCTTCATCCCTAGATTTAAATCCCCTTTTCTTAGTAAATGCATGGAAAGAACAACCTACCTTGTTACCGACATTTGATGTCGATCCTCCGTTGTGCTTGATTACTTGTTCACAATACTCCTTCCAAAGATGACCTGCATTCAAGACGAGAAATAGCTATGCATGCATACTACTTATATACTAGTGGGTTAGAAATCCAAACATATACTGATCAAACTATAAACAGTTCATGAATTGGGATGGGAAAAGCACTTTCTTTATTACTTTGAATGAGTCAACTTACAAAATTTGAGACCGACCACCGCTCCTTGAACCTGATCCTAGGCTCCTCTTCTTCTGTCCTCCAACTTATTTGCTTTGAATCTCCTTTGGCATAAGGAAAGGCTAAAGGGTTGGGACAATGGGAATACGTAAATGGGCAGAGTTTCTTTGCTATATTTTTCCTCCTGCCAAATGGTACCCCTACCCCTTCTTTTATAGGCTAGAAGGAGCTAGGCATTTGGACAAACCCTCGACCATGCATGGCCGAGAGTTTCAGTTAAATCACCCATAGCTTTTTGTTCCATCGACAACTTTCCGTTTTTCATGCTTTTGTCAGTCCATGCAGGCTGTTTTGGGTCAGCCAACGTGTACACACGTGTAGTAATGGATTAGGGTGCATGGGCCTTTATAAAAGAGGATTTTGAAAGAGTTGTTCAGTAGTGCTTTGGCAAAGAAGGGATATGAGTTGGCCTGATGCCAGGTAAGCATGTGTGGTGCAATTTAGGGTTATAACATATTCCCCCTAATGTCTAAGGTCAGAAGAGCATCTGATGGTCGAAATACATTACCAATCTTTACTGATGTGCCAAACGATTGAGCCCAAGGATCAGGAATTAGGAGGTGTCATCTGCAAAAGAACAAATGTCTCACCGAGGCGGGCATACCCATGCTCAGAATAAAATAGAACCATGGCTACCAATCAAATACATTGTAGATCCATGTCAAATAACTATAAAGAGTAGCCACGAACAATACACAATGGAGCTACATCTCGAAATCAGAAAGATATACATATAGAGTATCCATCTTCCAGAAGTTGATTCAACCTGATGGTTGGAGATGAGATCTTTAGAGCTCGAGCAACAACTTCAAAATCTTCAAAACCCAGGTAGGAGTGTAATATGAGTGTACGACTTCACTACCCAGAGGACTTCGATGGCTCGTCGATCATGGACTTGATAATCTTGATGATCAGACTGAAGGCTTCAGTGATTTCGAACAAGGAATTGATTGGATGTTCAGGATGGCCGGGTATGAATACAAGAGACATATTGTAGAGGGGACGACTCATGCTTAGTGACAAACTTCCCTTGGACAATAGCACGACAAATGATGAGACTCAGGCAACATGTATGTTAATCATAAGTCTACGAAGCAGGAGGCAACACAAACTCTCCATATGTTTGCAAGAATAACCAAACGGTGGAGGACACAACTCTATATAGCGATAAAAGCTTCCTAAGGTCGTACTACATCCCATAGTATGATGAACAAACAAACAGATTTGCTTTATCCAAGGGCGACTCATTATGCTGCCAATAAAGAAAATACTTTTCCCTTCCTCTTTTTGGGGTATATTTGATTTTTTTGTTCTTTTTAATAATTGTGGAAAAAAGAATAAATGAATATTACATTACAATGGAGGAATGAGTATTGCAAACATACAATTTCAAGGCACAAGGACAAGACTGATGTTCTAGTAAAATGATACTCGAGAAAAATCCTCCGGTGGCCAAAGGTGTTAAGATGCAAAAGCAAACTGTCACAAGGCTGGTGTATAAGGTATGCAAATGCGGTTAATAAAACACACAATGGTAACGTCCTTCGATGTAAGTTTAACAAGCCCAAAGAAGTTAAGCTTGGTGTTTTTTCATATTTAGAGAGTCTGAAAAAACATAAAAGGAGACTCCATTGGGGTACCTTTTTTGAAGATAGTCTAGCCGGTTCAAAAAAGGGGTAAACTGGCACCGACAAGACGTCTATTCAAAACCATTTTAATGAGTGTGATAAAGACAAGATCACTTGGCCATTTTTTCACTTTTAAGGAGTATGAAAATAGCTTAACTATGGACTCTATCGGGAATGTTCTTCTGGACCATTTTAACGAGTGTGAAAGAATAAGGTCACTCGATGATCTTTTCAATTTTAGGGAGTCTGAAAAGAGATTAACTATGGACTCCGTGGGGGTTCCTTTTTCGTAATTTTAGTCCATCAGGCCTGAAAAAGGGATAAAATTATACCTGAGAGTACTCTTCTAAAGAACAGAAGTTCCAGAGAGTATACCTTTGTTCGTACAGTTGACCGTCCAGAACGAAAAAGGGGTAAAATACCACCGGACAGATGTGACTTCAAATTTCAGTTTAACGAGCATGAAAGGCCACAAGATCGCTCGACAATATTTTCATGTTTAGAGGGTCTGAAAAGGGTTTAAAAGAAGACCCGTTTAAGGAATGTTCTTCTGGACCAATTGAACGAGTGTGAAGAAACAAGGTCACTCGACAATATTTTTATCTTTAAGGAGTATGAAAAGGGCTTAAATAAGACTCCATAATGGTTACTTTTCTTAGTTAATCCGGACAAGATTGAAAAGCATAAATGTAGTGTCATCGGATGTTGCTTTCGGATCTCAATGCGAGCTTGAAAAACAACAACGTTAGCTCATGATAGACTCTTTGTGGATCGATGCCTGGCATCTCCTCGGGGGAGCTATATGCTCCGACAAAAGCATTGTCTATGATGCTAGGGGTTCTGGAGATATTGATAGGTATCGATTTAGCTATGGTTGCCATATTACCCTCAGCATAGATCTTGTGTGTAGCTAAGGTATTAGTATGACAAGACCTATCTCCAGTCATAGTCACAGTGAATTCTCCTGCTTCGATTCGGCTTAACTCTGGGAGGAAATATGATCTGTGATGAATATCTTCCCAAGGTTTGTCTGGACTAGTCATTGCTTCGATTACTGCTTCGTTAGAGGGCAAGACTAAGTCTAATGAATCGGTGTTAGTGAAAGAACCATGAGCCTGAATAGGCTCTAGAAATGGATCTAACTCTTGTGCAAGAGTTGGATCAGTGTTAGCTAAAGCTTGTTGGACTAAAGAGTACACTACCTCAGCAGCGAACAAGGGCATGGACATACCTGGGTGCCCTGCCTCATCCATCGTGGATGATGGGGAAGGAAGTATCCATGAATCATCGAAGTAATTCGTGCGAAATGACGAAACTTGAAAAATCTCAACCTTATGGTGATTGGATATAAACTTGATATCACCTTGAGGGGGCAGGTAATTGAAGGTCCCCATCAGAGATGGGCACAAACCAACCCCTACATTGGTGACACCTGGTTGAGGATTCTCAATCATCGGGACCGTGGATGCCCCTAATGAAGGGTCAGGTCTGGAGAAAGACAATTGATCGATGGTCACTATATGGCCCTCATGCGGAAACAACAAGACCTAGAAAACTGTAGCAACCACAACTTGCATGGCATAAGTCCAACTCCTTCCTAACAAGAGGTTATAGTCGAAGGGAGCATCGACTACCTCTACTTCGACACACACGGTCTTCCCTCCTAACTGGACGAGGAAAGAAGGAATGATACCATGTGGTCGGAATGAACGACCGTCGAAAGAGGTGAGGAGAGTAGGTGATGGAGACAAAACGGGCTGGCCAATGGCCTTCCAACATGCCAACGACATAATGCATGTCGAGGCACCCTCATCAACCACCGTGCGGAAAATATTCCGAGTAAAAGTTTTCGTGGGATAAGCCACTACTATTTGAAATGCTACGTGGTAAGGCAGACGAGGTTTTAAGTTGGTTGTATCCAACATGATTGTACCCAAATTACAAGTCTCAGTAGATCCTAAAGAGGTTAACAAGGATTTCCTCTGAGAAGGGCATCTTTGGAGGACCTCCAAAGCGGACATCGCACAAGGGGTTTGTGATAAATATTCCACCACAGAGTAGTTCTGGGCAGGCCTTGCGTTTGGGTTATGAGAAGCTTTTTTGAATGCACCTTTGGGAATGCATGTCATTGTTTCACCCAATGTCTTCTCAATCTGTAGATAAAGAGATGGGAGTTCAGCATCTTTACCCTTCTCAGAAGTGCTTGGTTTACTATAGTCATGCGCTCTAGTCGATATAAAAGTATCACCCTTCACCATATATACGTTTGTGGATGTGGGGTTGTTCATAGGTAGAGGGGGTTTTCCGCTACCCCCTTCCATGCTTGCAGAGGCTTGGGTTATATTTTGCCCATGTTGAAATGGATTGGTCAACACAACAGGCTATTGTTGTGTCACAAACTTTTGGGCTTCTACAAGTCGAGGACATAGATGGGTTGGGTGGTCTTCCACACACAAGTTTCATGGATACCTCACCTTCTGTCTCTCAGTGTTGTCCCCATCAGCATTATCGGTGGGTTTCTTATCACCCTTACCCTTATTTCTTTGTTTTTTCTTTCCTTCAAGCTGCTGGGTGGCCTTTGGATTAGTCGATTGCACTGTGTGTACATCCGATGTTTTGGTAGGGGGAGAAGACAAAGCAGTAGTTTGGCTAGCTACTGTGTGTTGTATCAAAAACTATTGCAATTGTTGCATTAGTTGCTCAATGGGATTTGTTTTTGCTAAACTGACAATACCATCGGCTTGTGGTCCAGATCTCTGTCTAGTTTTATCTAGTATTGAGCGTGGCACGTCTGGCAAGATGTTGTATAATAAACCGGACCGAGAATAGATGAGCTCAAACTGTTCATCCCTCAAACTGTTCATCCCTCATGATGGTGTCTTCTTTAGAGAAAACTCTGTATGTCGCGATGTCTTTGGATAATTGTGGGACCAAAGACTTAAGGAACCACTCAAGCAGGAATGCTTGTGGGACTGGTACTTTGATTAAACTCTTCCAACGTCTCCATTCTCGGATGTGATTAGAGATATGGTCCGTTGTTGTCTGTTCGAAATTAGTGAGCATCTTTGTGCCAGCATCATATCTGACAGGTAACTAGAAATGGTTAAGGAAATCCATCGCCATTTTGCCAAAAGAAGAGTATCTTGAGCGATCGAGCTCAATGTACCATTTTGTGGCACTCCCAATGAGAGTACGTTGAAATAATCGCAACTGAACAAAGTCATCATTCAATGATTTAGATGAGCACCAAAGATGAAAGGTAGTCACATGATCTACTGGATCTTTATTAGGCTTGGATTCGAACTTTGGAATGTCCGAAGGCAACTTCGTCGGCATAGGAGGCCAATGCGGATCGTGACTGTTGTAGGAAAATCTCCCTGCCGACAGGTAGATTGCCTCTAAGAGCTTGAACCTAACTCTAGACAGAAAATGCTTAACATGGACACTGACTTCCTTTCAAATCTATCTAAACTAACACATGAAAAGGAAGGATGATAGAAGTACCTTTTATTGACGTTTGTACCTGCACGCTCTGGGTTGCTCTCCAATCCTTTGCTCCTCGCTGAGTTCTGTGGACAAAACAAGATACGACCACTTCCTACTCTATTGATGTTAGCTTGAAAACAGATCTATCAATTAATGATAAGTTCATGTGACATTAGACACAAACTAAAAAGAAACAGGACAAGTGTGTCATATTGATGAGAATAACGACAGCAGTACCTACAATCGTAGATGCGAATGCGACAGCTTCATCAAGTCCCCTTCGTCTAACCCTTGCCTGAAAGATCCACAACCTGGATAACAACAACTTCAGTGATCACTCTTCTTTGGCTGACTGTGAGTTTCCTCCAAGATCATAACTTTCATATCTTCAGTTCTTCCCCCTTTCCACCATCATAGAGCCTGTTTATATAAGTTAAGAGGATCTTAACCTCTTGAGTTATCTTTAGAACAAGTTGGGAACCTCCTCCTTAGATTAGGGATCTCTTGATGAAACCAGGAATTCGAGCACAACTACCTTCTAAGCTCGAAAGATCCTCCCCTTATTCTCCTCAACGGGCCAACTACTGCCTCAGATTAGGTAGCGCTCCCTTAGAAGGGGCATCAGAGTGCTGTAGCGCTCCCTGGTAAGCTTTAGGGGAGTGCTAGCACCTTCAAGATGAGAAGCGCTCCTTCAGAGGGGGCTAGGGAGCGTTATAATGCTCCCTAAAGCCTTGTATGGGAGCGCCAGCGCTTCTAGGGATGAAATAGGGGAGCGCTCCTCCTCAAAACCTTTGTTTCAGGACTTTCTTCAGGTGTCAAGTGTTATTTGACTTCAGTAAACCAGTTCTCCTCCTTCAAATCATTCATATGAGATGTTATAAGTGTCTCCTTAGTGTCGTCGACATGGCAGTACATCTGAACATCATTTGCGACACTTGTGACCAACTTGTGACACTTGCGAAAGTTGTAAGGAAGGTGCGACACTTACGACAATTGAGAGGGACATGCGACACTTATCCAGCTGAGTAATTTTGACGTGTAACAGAATGCCCCCAAAAGTATGAAGTTAGAAGATGCCAACTGATAACTGAAATACTTTGTAGATGTCCAAGCAAGGGTATAGACTCGGAGAACCTGACAGAAGCTGTACACAAACATCCAACAAGTATCATGACATATTTCAAAACCCAAGGCAGGCATACCTATGCTTGGGTGATGAAGACTTAGCAGGATATGGCCACCATAAAATACACTGCGGATCCATAATTGTATTGATAAAAAGGTATAGCCACCGAAGATACAATGTGGATCTATACTTTGATGACTCGGATTGATCGTAGCCATGAAGAATACACAGTGGATCTACGAGATGACAAGACATAGCCACGACCAATACAAAGTGGATCTATGTAACTGTGTATGTGTTCTTTGTCCAATAAAAACTCCTTCGCAGCCTGGGAAAAGCATATATCAAAGTGATCGCTCAACCTAGGGTCTTCTTACCAATCTCCATATGGTATGGATCTGACCATGCGAATAGATGTCTTGACATTGAACATGGTAGAAACCACTTGATTACCGGTCAATGGTGTGAACCGTTAACAAGTGTGAGGGAGATCACCATTAATGTCAATGATTCCCAAGGTACCCTAGTACATTCCAGCGAATGTGAATAGATGAGCTGAGGTCGAACATCCATGGAATCATTCAATTAGGGGTCCATG
Source organism: Picea engelmannii (assembly GCA_009831015.1). Classification (NCBI taxonomy): domain Eukaryota; kingdom Viridiplantae; phylum Streptophyta; class Pinopsida; order Pinales; family Pinaceae; genus Picea; species Picea engelmannii. The sequence continues at coordinate 756,358 of ML782373.1, read as the reverse complement.
ATGTAAACCCACTGTCGAACATGAGGAGGCCTGCCATTGAGGCATGCAGGTCCCAAAGTACTAACTAGTTTCTAAGTCTAATTCCTGGATAATGTGTTGGATTCGATAGGAATAGACTCGTTGAGGGAGGGCCTTGATGTATCCCCCATCAACGACATGAAACAAACATGGAGATGTAATTGGTAGATCAAATGGACATGGACTGACACAGGTTTTGAGGCAAGATATTTGGGATGGATGACTCTCGAGGCGGATACTTCCCTTGAACACTGAGGCACAACAACAAAACATGACATGGACCAACACTATGCAGTGGGTACTGTGACTTGCGTCGGGTAACCCAAAGGAGTGAAAGGAACTCGGAGGATTGGTTCAGTGCAGAGGTTCAGCGGATTATGATATGTGCAGATGACAAAGTGCCATGTTCAAGGGCGACTCTAAGAAGTGTCGGATGATGTTCTCAAGAGACTGCTTGGCTTGCTCCTTTCAATTTTTTTCCCCCATCCAGATAGATGAGTATCTCTTTTTGGTTTAATGAGCTCGAGGAGGATAACACGTGCTCGATATAACTCACCTTCGGTAATTTCCTCTTCCTTTGTTTAACGAACCAGAAGAAGTAAGGGTTCAGTCCCATATGGGTCTGTCGATGTGTGCTTTAACGAGTCCAAAGACAGAAAACTCGAAGGTTTTTCGGGATTATAGAGTTTGGAAAAACACTTAAAAAGAACTCTCTCAGTTTCTTTTTCGTACAGTAGTCCAACGAGACCGAAAAAGGGTTAAACTATCGCTCGAAAAACGCCCTTTCTGACCTTTTAACGAGTGTGAAAGGAGGCAATATCACTCGACAATCTTTTCATATTTAGAGAGTCTGAAAAGGGTTTAAAGGAGACTCCAGGGGGGTTCCTTTTTCGTGTGTTCGTATCCGTACGGGTCCGAAAAAGAGATAAAATTTTACCCGGTTACGTTCTCATATTGTCGAGCTCGAGAATGAACTAAGACTATGCTCATAAGTGCGATAAGGTGAATAACCAATCAGGACTGCCAGGAAACCTATGATGCCAAAGCTACAAACCAAATTTTAGTGAAGCCATTACATCATTAGAGAAACCCAAAAATGACCATACCTTATAAAAAATGAAATTATATAAATCTCATTTTGAAGCAAATCTTGTTTTTCTCTCTACCGGAGCTACGATTGATCATTTTGCTCACCGTTCGAACCAGGTAGGTGTCCATCCCTTGCTCTTTCAATTGCATGGTTTTAGATCCATTTTCATAGCATTATTTATTTTAAAACACAAAGCCCTAAGTCGCCCCTCTTGGAACCAAATCGGCCTCTTTTAAAAATTAATAAAATAGGGGGATTCTTTTACAAAAAATGCTTTAGAGAAGGGTGGTTAGGATGTCTACACCCTTGCAATCAATTAGACCAGTCATTCTTAGTAAAAGAAATCATAAAAAATCTCCCCAAATGCCCACGCAGCCCCCAAAGTCGTTTTACATTTTTAAAACGCTTTTATCATTATTTGACAAATGTTAAAGGGTGTGGTGGTTAAAAAGAGTGAGTGGTGGCTCTTATATGATGTGGGCATCTTGTTTCATGTTTTAAAATGCTTTTTGAAAATCGCCGAAATTGTCAAAAATGTGGGAATAACGAAATTCTCGATTTTTTGTTTTGTAGGTAACTTCAACAATCATGATTGAATGGAAAGAGAGGGAACATGAGATAGATGACTTGGCCACCCTACAGAGTCCTCGTACGCGGGCCTCTTTGCGAGCTTGTGGCTTTCTCAAGTTCTTCAGATTGCAAAAAATGAAGAGAGAGGTGTTATTGCTTGAGCATGTGATTGGCCTTTGGGATGTTGCGAAACAGGGATTCTGTATCGGCACACAACTTCTAACCATTGAGTTAGAAGATGTGTACTTTTTGACCAGCCTTTCGAAAAGAGGGGTCCCCATATCTTTCACTGGGCAGAGGGCATTACCTGAGCAAGTGGACGTGTATCTGGCATGCCACTGCGTTCCAGGAGCAAGGTTGGTAGGGGGCAGAATCCCTATCAAGGATATTCGATATCTGCCTCTCCGATCTATATTATTTGCTATCACGAGCGTGACAGGTAGCACTAGCACTCATATGGCATAAATATCACAGGTGGCCTATGGTGTTCAGTGTTTGGAACCAACACTGTTCAACTGGAGTGCAGCGTTCCTTCGGAATGTGAAGGAACAGATCTCACGGTGCAGGACTGGTCAGAAGCAGTTCAGCTATGGCTCGTTTTTGGTCTCATTTTTCCTAGAGCGCATCCCTCAGATGTAGCCTCAGATAGCACTGGCGGTATGACTAGTGGACGAACCTAGGATGGAGAGGTGGACTAGTCTGTCTCCAAGGCTAGTTTCGGAGTCAGAGTTCCACTTCACTGGTGATTTCTTTGCCTGGCTGAGACGACAGTACCTCTGGATAGAGGACTTCCCTTATGTCGATGTAGACTTCCGTGGGAGTATGGACTTGATTTTGCCCATGGGGGAAGACTGGGACGAGTCAGGTAAGAGATTAAGCAATACCTTGTCTAGTTTCTTTGTTTTTTAAGTTTTTTTATGTATATGTATTTTTTTGGGGTATGTAAAAGAGCTTTAACAGATGTTTTGTTACCAACATGCAGACAAGGGAGTAGTGCGTCTAGCTGATATACCAGTACCAGGGCGTCGTGGAGGCGCCCCAGTTGTAGCAGACCCAACAGTACCAGTGATGGGTCTCCGGGAGGTTGAGAGGAACCTCCAAGGTCTTACGATGGGTATCCCTCCTCTGCGGAGGGGGGGAATTCCTTTATATCTGCAGTGACACACTGTAGGAGTACCAGAGAATATCAATTCTCTGTTGAGGCACGTAGTGCATGCAGTAGTGTATTACTCACAACACAACGTAGTGCGGGGAGATTAGAGTCTCCCTGTGATCATGTTTTTTGTATGCCTTGTCAGGCGATGTTGTATGGGTGAACAGATCCAATATTTTGCTCTTCTACACACTTTTTGATGTAATACAAACATTTCAATCACGCTATATATATATACAGTTTCGAGTTTTTATGATGCCAATGATTTGTACATGATGATGTCTGTGATGTGTTTTAATTTACATGTAATGTACAGTTTTGCTTTCCTTGAATCTTATATGTGGGCAAGATACCGATCCATGATATAATTAGCTAATGAATCCGAAACACTATTAAGTTCTCTCGGAATGTGTCTATATTCGATGTAATCGAACATTCATTCGAGACAATGAACTTGCAAGTGTAGGCGTAGCAGGATAGGACTACAGATAGCGTAGATGCGGTCGAGTTGAAAAACCACCAGTTGGGAGTCTAAGTAAATAATGATGTGAGAGATACCTAGAGAGGAAGCTTGGGTCAGCAGTCCAATGACAGCATGATATTCTACCATATTGTTGGTTGCTGGTCCTAAACAAATGCCTCCTGAACTCACCACCTGGTCAAATTGGTAAATAACCCAAGATGCTGAAGCAATGTTCCGGGTATGTCGGCTAGCGCCATCCGCGAACACAAAAAATATAGGAAAGGAGGACGTCATCTGTGCATGAAAACACAGGCATAGTCATGAGTTTCAATGGTAAAGACTCGAGCACACGAAAGAAATAGACACACCAAAACTAAATACAATAATGTACAAAGTACAAATGCTAGGTGATCTAGGCATAGTACTTCTTAAGGTAAATCCCGTTTCGGGGCTCTCCTAGGGAGATTCCATCATGATCAACTAATTCGTAGGCACCTTTATGTAGGACATGCTTCACGATGTAGGGACCGTGCCACATGGGTTCTAACTTTCCTGTACCCAATTTATCGTGAGCTTGGTCGTAAACAAGGACTAAGTCTCCTTCCATGAAAGTCCGAGGGTGGACGGATTTGTCATATTGACATTTAATTAGTTTTTGATGTGCCTCATTGGTGAGAGCAGTATCGCGATGTGTTTCGTCCAGTTTGGATAGATACAAAAATCGTTCTTCTTCAGCGGAAGTATGGGGCAGGAGTTCTACTTTCAGTTTGAGTGATGGAATCTCACACTCGATTGGTAGGACAGCTTCAATTCCATAGACCAAATGGAAAGGAGTGAATTTAGTCGAAGTTTTCACAGAGGTGCGATAGGCCCAGAGAGCGGAGAACAATTGTAGATGCCACGATGTTTTGTTTTCCCCTACCATGCGTTGGATCATGGTTTTTAGGACTTTGTTGATAGCCTCAACTTTTCCGTTCACTTGAGGGTAGTAAGGGGATGAGTTTTCATGGAGAAAACCCAATTTGACATGTAACTCGCTCATCATCTGGTTTTTGAAGTGTGCACCATGGTCAGTGACAATGGCACATGGTACACCAAAATGAG
>ML782373.1:734709-751935 GCA_009831015.1 Picea engelmannii | reverse complement strand
CTCAGCCCATTTGGTGAAGTAGTCGATGGCGACGATAATGTAACCGTGCCCCCCAGCTGAGGTAGGCTTACACTGCATGAAATCGATGCCCCATTTGGCAAAGGGGTTGATGGCAATAATAGGGTGCAGCGCCATAGGGTGGGTGCGTGCCTTCTTGTTAAAGATTTGGTAGGGTGGGCATTTCTTGACAGCCTCGATACAATCTTTGAAAATCGAGGGCCAAAAGTAGCTGGCACATAGGATTTTTTGGGCTGTGGCCATTTCGGAAAGGTGACCGCCACAGGTGCCAAGGTGACAATTGTTCAAAATGCGTTCAGCCTCCTCATGAATCAGACATCGCCGAAGGATGGTGTCGATACCACGGTGATACAAAGTGTCGCCGAGGATGATATAACAGCGAGAGTGGTGACGAATGTGTCGACGCTCTTCGCGAGCGGTGTTGGGATGAAAACATTGTGTTTGGAGGTAGAGGAGAATGTCTCCATACCAAGTTTCAGAGGTGTTGATGAGGAAGAGAGATTCATCGGAGAGAGAATATCTAGGTTGGATGTTTTCATCGCCACGAGGGAGAGCACAGATGAGCTCGACAAACACCAGAGATTTTTTGGCTTTAGCCTTTGTAAACTCAAGATCGAATTCTTGAAGAATAACGATCCATTTTGAATATTTACCCCCAAGTACTTGACGTGTCAGGACATGGTACATGGGGTTGGAGTCTGCGATTACCGTGGTGGTGCGTAATAAGATGTAGTGGCGGAACCTTTGGACAGCGATGACGGCTGCCAGAGCCAGTTTCTCAACATGTGAATATCTGAGTTCGGGTCCAGATAAACTCTTGCTCAAATAATAAATCACATGTTCTTCTTCATTGGGGTCTTCTTGGACTAACAACATTGCGATGGTGGAAGTAGAAGCGGCCAAGTAAAGGATATAATCCTTTGTATATTCAGGGGGATGTAACAAAGGTGCATGGGTCAAAGCGTGCTTGAGAGCGTCAAATGACCGTTGAGCTAGGTTATCCCATATGAAAGGGACATTCTTTTGCAGTAACTGCATAAATCCTTTAGTGATCTCGGCATAATTGCAGATGAAATGGTGAAGAAAGTTTGCTTTGCCTTGCAAACTTTGGATTTGGGTTAAATTGGTGGGTGGAGGTAAGGATAAGATGGCCTTGATATTTAATGGGTCCACCCTAATCCCATCTTTGGAGACAATGAAACTAAGGAGTCGACCAGATTCGACAGCGAAAATGCATTTGTGTGGGTTCAGACGAATACGGTAGAACCTACATCGTAGAAAAATCACGCGTAAATGATCAATGTGATCGGATCGATTTAGTGAATGTGCGGGTAAAGCGTCGAGATACGGTTCTGTGATATGTTTGATGTCATGAAAGGCATATGACATGGCTCGCTGGAAAGTGGCTCCATCATTTTTAAGGCCAAAAGGTAGCTTTCAGTAGGCGAAAGTTCCCCAAGGGCAGATGAAGGCTGTCTTGTGTCGATCTGTAGGCAAGATTTCAATCTGGTTATATCCAGAAAAGCCATCCATGAAAGAAAAGATTACGCTTCCTGCGCAATTATCGATGATTTGATCGATGAAGGGCATAGGGTAATTGTCCTTAGGACAAGCTTTGTTGAGATCTCTATAGTCAACACAAACACGGATGGTCCCTTGTTTCTTAGCAACCGGAACAAGGTTGGAGACCCATTCGGTTAAAGGGACGGGATAGATAAAGCCAGATTTTAGAATTTTTTCAACTTCTGCCTTTATAGCTGCAACTTTCTTGGGATGAACCAGGCGAAGCTTTTGCCGAATTAGTTTCACGTCAGGGTAGGTTTTGATTTCGTGTACGATGATCGAAGGATCGATCCCTGACATTTCCTCATAACTCCATGCGAAGACATCGCGGAATTCCTTGAATAAAGCGGTGTAAGAAAACACTTCATCGGGTGTGCAATTAGCACCAAGGTTGATGTTTTCCACAACACCTTCTTTGATTGAAATGTCAATCGTGACCATAGTAGAGATGTTACCCATGTTCCCCTCAGAGAGAGTATCTTGCATGAGGATAGGAGATTGCGGAGCTTTGGTAACATCGGGAGGGAAGACAGATTGTATGTCTTGGATTTATTCCAAAGGTGGAAGAAAAGAGGATCGATGGTGGTTGTCATCCCAGGGTAGATCGTCAATGCTAAGCATTTCCATGATAGATTCGTCCGAGGAAAAATATGGGAAATGTAATCGACGACAGATGATAGGGAATCTAACCAAGAGGGCACCGAATAAGTATCGGGTGCCAATGAATGTGAAGTATTCAAAGAGGGAGAAGCAGATTGGATAGCTACGTATGTGGCCTCGACTGGGCTAAGTGACATGGTGTCACCGAGCGCATTGAATTCCAAAGGACTAGGCACAATCCAAGGGTCAGATGATTCCAAGGATTGATAAGGCAAAGTCGCGATCATATTGACGACAACAGTATGATGTGCGGTAGGTGGAAGTGGTGTAGGGAAGGTACCCATGAGGCTAGAATATTTCAATAAGACAACACCAATGCTTTCATATGTAATCGGGTGGTCTCTCAGAAAGGGAATGTTGTTGGTAGCAGGGATGCAAGCGTCGGGTGTGCAGAAATCGATCTGATCGATGGTAACAATTTTTCCTTGATGGGGGAATTGTACACATCGAAACACTGATCAGGCGACGATAGTCATCGCGTAGAACCAACTTCTTCCAAGTAGTAGGTTGTAATCGAGGGGGGCATCGACCACCTCGACGTCAACAGTAATAGTTTCGCCGCCCAGTTGAATGGCTAAGGATTGTAATAATCCGTGAGGATAAAAACCTCGTTCATCAAAGGCACGTAACATGGTAGCGGATTTGTTAAGGGCAAGTGATTTCAAACCTTTCCAACAGGCCAAAGACATGACACAGGTGGAGGTTCCCTCATCCAGGATAGTCCAGTGGATTTGTTGATTGTGAACAACCACATCGATTTGGAAGGCTAGCTAGTGGGAGATTCGTGGTTGATGATCATCCAGATTAAACGTGAGGTAATTTGATGACTCGGGATCAAAAATGCCAATAGCGGCTAAGAGTGTTCTACGTTGGCTGGGACAGTGTTGTAGAACTTCCAAGGCGAACATGGCACACGGGGCTTGGGCCAAATCTTCTACGATATTGTAGTTTTGGGCAGCCCGTGAATTAGGATTGAATGTAGATTTCTGGATGGTTCTCTTAAGAGGGCGTAGGATGGAGTAAAAAGAAGGTTTCTCAATCTGGAGTGGCCCGGATGGAGGGCTAATAGATGGAGGATTGACGGAGGATGGTAACGGGTCTGACGTAGAACCGTTAGCGATATTCAGCTTATCAGGTTTAACTGGCATGTCATATGTCGCAGAGCGAGTTGTTAGATTAACTCCGTTAAACATGTAAATGTGGGCACTTTTCGAGGCCTTATCGTGGGGTTGGTTGGAACTGCCCCCCAGCGTGGGGGTTTGTGCAACCAAAGATTGTTGTTGCGGAAAAGGCTGAGTGAGCACAGCGGGTTGTGAATTTCCCTTGAAAAGTTTGGCCACTTCATCGCGATGTGGGCAGTCTCGAGTGTAGTGATCGTCACCACAAATGAGACATGGGAATTTCGGTTTTCATTGTGGTTGTTTTCCAGCAGCAGGGGTTTGCGGTTGGGTCTTAGGTTGTTCGATGTTGTTTTTCTTCTTTGGTTTGTTTCTCGCTTTCTTCTTGCCCCCAAGTTGTTGTGAAGGGGTTGACTCGACCGCATTCACATCAGGGACCTGAGTTTGAGGTGGGGTAGAAGAGGGTGCAGTTGAACTGGGAGCAGCCGTGGAAGCGGGCCGCTGGACTGTTCCAGTAGACTGGGTAGTAGATTGAGTTTTGACGGAGCCGATAACTCCATCCGCATGCGAAGCAGTTGATGGTTTGGATGGATCATTAGTGGCATGGGTAGAGTTCGGAATCAACTCATATAGAGTATCGGATTGTGAATAGACTAAGTCTAAGTACTGGGCCCGGGCGATGGCTTATTCCTCGGTGACTACGCCACCCATGGCAACATCACAAGCAATCTGGGGTAATAGTGATTTTGTGAACCATTCTGCTAACAATTGGTCGGGAATGACCGCTTTGATTAGCCTTCGTTGTCGTCTCCATTCATGGATATGATCAGAGATATGTATGGAAGTCATCTGACGAAGAGAGGTTAATAGTTCAGTACCCATCTCATACTGAATGGGTAGTTGGAAATGTGTGAGGAAGGACATGGCAAGGGAGTTGAAATTGTGAAAGGATGCGCATGGTAATTCAATATACCATTTTGTTGTGGAACTCGTGAGTGTTCGTTGGAAAAGACGCAAATGAATCAAATCATCCATGAGGGAGTTGGATGACCACCACAAATAGAAGGTCATCACGTGATTTTTTGGGTCTTCTTCAGGCTTTCTGTCGAATTTTTGGATATCAAAAGGAAGTTTAGCTGGAATAGCTGGCCAAACCGGGGAATGATAAATGGGATCATTCGTTAACTGAGACAAGTCTGGAAGGTCCAGGGTGGCTAAAAAAGGTAGTTTTCGGTTAACCTGTGGGTAATGCTGGTGTGGGAGAGGGACACCAGTGGGGCCCAATACTGGGTTATGTGGTAATTATAACTCGTGGGCCCTCTCATGTGAGGTTGGTTTTGACCAAGGTACATAGGATTTGAGATGTTTTGAGAAGTATGTGTGAGCAGAGGATAACCAGATGGGTTTTGTGGATTATAGGGTGGGTTTGGCATTTGTCCATAAGGGGGTTGTTGCGAAGTCTGAACATTTTGTCCTGTGGAGGCATGTGGGTTTCCTTGAAAAGGGACACTCCACGGGTTGGTTGCAGTGGACACATTTTTTCCTTGTGGTTGATGGTGTACTCCGGATTGAGGCTGCCCCCCAGCATGAGGGTGCCCCGCGAATGGGATTTGTCCTTCGGTGGGAGGATGCCCCCCAGCATTAGGGTTCCCTCCGAATGGAATTTGTCCTCCGGAGGGAGGATGCCCCCCAGTTTGAGGTAGAGTTCCCGGAATCTAAAAACTGGATGCCAATGACTTACCGGTGCCACCGATCGGGTTAGGACCACCAAGGTCATTCCCTCTGGGTTGTTGGATGGGTATGGAACTTCCTGGTACAATTTGGGTAGTGGTTTGGGCAGTGGTGGTAACGGAAGCGTTTAGTTCCCTAAATCCAAAAGGGAGTGTAGGTCTTGGTGTTACAGGTGTGCCAATAGGGGCTTGATTGACTACCGCGTTACCGACGGGGATAGTCGGAATGTGTGGGGCCATTGTCGAATGGGTCATCTGGAGAGGAATAGTAGACCTTGGGCCAATGGACGGTATGTTCAGACCAACGGTTGGTGTGGCTGTAAAAGTGGTAGTACCGGTGAAGTGATTTGGGGGTACAGTATAGGAAAAAGGTGCATCATCACCTTCCCCTGTTCCATAAAGATCTCGCACCAAGCGTGGTGGGCTCTGAACAACGTCCGCAGTCCAAAAAGGGTCACTGGATAAAGGGTTTTGAGAAGACCCAGCCGGAATGTCAGAAGGATTGATGACAACAAATTCTCCAGCGGAATTCAGGTGGAGGATCTGTCATTTGTATCCCTCCGGAATGCGATAAGCTTCCAGAGATTCTGAGACAATTCGAAAATTCTCCAAAGGGATGGGAACTTCTTCCTGGGAAGTTGTAGTATTATGAACCTCTCTCTGTTGAGGGGATTCTTCCATAGAATGAGGGGGTAAAGGGGTGTTTCTTTCCATATTTTCTGGAGGGAGTCCCTGTAGCCTCCGTGAGCGGCGTAGAGGGTCGATGTTGGCGGAAAAGAGTCGGCGAAAGAAATCTATGGCCAACTAACGAAAAGAAACAACACACGCTAAAAATATAAGAATCACAACCAAGAAAACAGGACCTTCTTTTAATGACCGTACTAGTTGGTGATGAAATCCAACGTCGCATGATCAAGTCCAGAAGGGGCGGGGATAGGGTGGAACAGTTACAATGGCGACCTTCTTAATAGACTTATGCCTTGGTGCAAGCTTCCATGCAGTAATTATGGATTTACCCTCCAAGGAGCCCGAGTGAGTTTGGCCAATGTCTGCTCCAGGTACAGTGAGACTTCCCGTCACCGTCACCTTGTGTTAGACCCTAAATATTATGGCCACTAAGGTTACCAATTCACAGTCAGCCCCTGGGCGGGAACAGTCGACAGTCCGATCCGAACATACAGGTAAGGTATCAAGCCCGAAACCAACTAAAAGGCTTCCACGCAGTAATTGTGGATTGACCTCAAAGTGATCCCCATAATACGATTTGACCACCACAATCAGTTAAACCACAGAGGGTTAGTCCCCGTAGCTTACCTGAATGCGACCTCGTGCGTAACCCCTGTGTGAGAGGGGGATCCTAGGCAGACTTATACGATAACTGGATTTGACTCTCCCTAACTCAAGATGCTACTGTTTGTTCTGGAAACTTTGGAGAGTTATGCTCACCTCCCTAATCCAAAGTATTAATCCTAGTCTAGTGTTGGTGGAGGATCCTAGAAAAGAAAAAGTTCTAGATAAATTTTAATTAGCGTTGATTTTATGGCTGTTCTTTACGCAAAGGGGTGCATGTAAGTGAAACAAAATGGAATTATGAATCAGACCCAAAGAATGCATCAAATATGATAAGCAGTCATTTCTTTTCGATGAATATCTATCTAAGGGAGAGAGAAAGGTTTTTTTTTTACTAATCAAGCACGAATAAGGAACGCCCTCAAACGATTCTTTTCTCAATCAAATCTTGATGTAATGCAAAAACTTTTAAATGCCTTCTAACATGCACAATCAATCATAAAGATGTTTTTTATTGTTTGCGTATGAATGATGATCAATACAACACAATGCTCGTCTTGCTAATTATCTTTCTTGTATGAATGAAAACCAAACTAGCACAAGCAAAAGTCACACAAACAATACACCCTTTCGTAGCAATCAAAACGAAAAGCGAAAGAAAAGAAACAATCAAAGAGAAAAACAAACTTCACACCCAAAAGCAAAAGTTGAAGAACAATGATCTTGACTAAAATCAAGATAAATAGGTCTGTAGGCCTTTGATGACCTTCACCAGGGTTTTTACTCAGCTGATGAGGAGGGAAAAACAATGCATGGTTTTTGAACTTCACTCAACAGGAAAAACTCAATGAAAATAGTGAAGAAGGCTACAAGATCCAACTAATGAGATGTTTTTTCTTCAAAAAGACAGATGTCAAGGCTGAAAGGGAAGAAACATTGACTCACAAGGCCACTCAGCAGAGGAAACCTAGAGGCAAAAACCCAGAAAAAGCAATTTTGGAAGGTTTTTTGAGCCAAAGAGGGATGGCGCTCTGTTGCCAAAGGAAAGGAGCATTATAGTGCTCTGTGCAAAGATATGGGGGAGCACTGGTGCTCTGTTAACACTAGGACAGAGGTGTTAGGGTCTAAAAGTCCCAGAAATGTCAAAAAATCAAAAAATTGCACTTCAGTTCCGACAATTATGCTGAGTGTGATAAGGTAAGGAGCCAATCAGCTCATGAAACTAATCAAAAGAGGATTGAACCAGGTCTAAAACAATCAAGGGATAGAACAAGGTCAATGAGGAGAAATCAAAACAAGAATTTTCGATTTGAGGCAATCTCCCCAGTGGAGTCGCCAGTTTCTGTTGTAGGAAAATCTCCCTGCGGACAGGTAGATTGCCTCTAAGAGCTTGACCCTAACTCTAGACAGAAAATGCTTAACATGGACACTAACTTCCTTTCAAATCTATCTAAACTAACACATGAGAAGGAAGGATAACAAAAGTACCTTTTATTGACGTTTGTCCCTGCACGCTTCGAGTTGCGCTCCAATCCTTTGCTCCTCGCTGAGTTCTGTGGACAAAACAAGATACGACCACTTCCTACTCTATTGATGTTAGCTTGAAAACAGATCTATCAATTAATGATAAGTTCATGTGACATTAGACACAAACTAGAAAGAAACAGGCCAAGCGTGTCATATTGATGAGAATAACGACAACAGTACTTACAATCGTAGATGTGAATGCGACAGCTTCATCAAGTCCCCTTCGTCTAACCCTTGATTGAAATATCCACAACCTGGATAACAGCAGCTTCACTAATCACTCTTCTTTGGTTGACTGTGAGTTTCCTCCAAGATCATAAGTTTCATATCTTCAGTTCTTCCCCCTTTCCACCATCATAGAGCCTGTTTATATAGGTTAAGAGGAGCTTAACCTCTTGAGTTATCTTTAGAACAAGTTGGGAACCTCCTCCTTAGATCAGAGATCTCTTGATGAAACCAAGAATTCGAGCACAACTGCCTTCTAATCTTGAAAGGTCCTCCCCTTATTCTCCTCAACGGGCCAACTACTGCCTCAAATTAGGCAGCGCTCCCTTAGAAGGGGCATCAGAGCGCTGTAGCGCTCTCTGGTAAGCTTTAGGGGAGTGCTAGCACCTTCAAGAGGAGCATTATAATGCTCCCCAACGCTCCTTTAGAGGGGGCTGGGGAGCATTATAATGCTCGTTGAAGCCTTGTAGGGGAGCGCCAGCGCTTCTAGGGTTGAAATAGGGGAGCGCTCCTCCTCAAAACCTTTGTTTCAGGACTTTCTTCAGGTGTCAAGAGTTATTTGACTTCAGTAAACCAGTTCTCCTCCTTCAAATTAGTCATATGAGATGTTATAAGTGTCTCCTTAGTGTCATCGACATGGCAGTATGTCTGAACATCATTTGCGACACTTGTGACCAACTTGCGACACTTGCGAAAGTTGTAAGGAAGGTGCGACACTTATGACAATTGAGAGGGACATGCGACACTTATCCAGCTGAGTAATTTTGATGTGTAACAGTGACAAATAAGGTCATTCAACAACCTTGTCAAATCTGGCAAGTGTAAAGTTGCCAAGAACGGTAGTTTGGGTTACTGCTGATAACCTGGGAAAAATGGACCTGGAGTTTGACTGGCACTAGGTTCTCAGGAAAAGTTTGGCTGCTGGCCCGGATTCTAGAAGAAACCATGGCCCTGCCAGCATAAGGATTTTGCATATGTGGAGACATCATCGGCTGATTTCCAAAATAGGACATAGATTGTTGGGCATGCATTGTATTCGAAGGACTTTGGGGAGAATTACCCCATGCTAGTCCCATGGGGATAGGCATAGTAGTTTGTCCGGGGTTCCATTGATTGTGGAAAGAATTACCCCAGATCGACATTCTGGAGGAGGGAATGGATCCTTGCCCTAAATTCCAAGGTCCTGCTAGGTTTGCCCCTTGTGCAGGAATAGTACCCTGCACAGGAGTAGATTGTCCAAAAATGGGGTTGACCCCAGTTGGGAAAGCAACTGACGAGAAGGTGTTGTTACCAAACGTTATGTTCCAAGAAAACAGTGTCAAACCTACTGGCATACTATGCGAAGGTGGTCCTTGACTCCCCGCTCCAAATAAACTATTGTGTGTAGGTTGCCCGATGGATTACTGATGCGAGCCACCGAGTGAAGGGAACGAAGGAGGGATATGACCTCCTCTGTAAGGAAAAACATTAAAAGGGACAGGAGTGCCCCCCATGTGACCTTGCAGAGGAGCACTAGAGCTCCCTACCCCTAGACCCAAAGTTTGTAAAGTGGAGTAGGAAAGTATAGGATTTGTACCCGAACTAGGCATACCATATGAGAATGGAGGGCCTATCGCACTCGGTGTGAAAGGGCTTGTGGCTGCCACCAAAGACGAGTTCATACCACTTTGTGAAGTAGTTTCGGTTGAGACCATGGTGGCTCGGACTGACAATGGTGGGTTAAGAAATAAAAACTCTCCTGTGGTGACAACCATGGTGGGAATTGAAGAATTCCCAAAAGGAGTAACAACATTTGTTTCCATTGTTGTGTGTGACACTGTCTCGCACTCATGAAATTGAATTGGTACAATAAAAGGTGCCAAGAAATCAGTGGTTGGGGTTTCAACCGAGCCAAGAGTGGTTGCTTCAAGGTCCAAAATGATATATTCCTCCAGGGGTTGTTCGAGCACAATAGGTTGTAACCCGGTCACTTAAAAAGACCCTTGTTGGTCTAGCTTCCACCTTAATGGTGGCAGGGGTGGCTCTAATGTAACCGGCGGCAGGCCAAGAAGCCTTCGTGACCCGCAGAGCTCAGGATCCTCCACTATGCGAGAAGATCCAAGACACTCTAAGGTAGTCCAAACAGTCAAAAGTAACACCCACTACAAAAAAAAATCCCTAGAAGATAAGACAAGCAAACACTAAATTAATTGGAAGAATAGTTACAACAACCAACACTAGAGAAACTTACCAATGCAAGTGCAACTCAAACACGGAAGCACCCTCTGGGTATACTTTGCAAAGCGTGGACCGATGTCTATATTAGGTACCACAGTATACCCCCTCAGTCACCTGTGTATGTCCCTAACAAAGATTGGCAACTAGGTTGCCAGCACGTGAACAGTCACCAGGCGGGTACAGTCGAAAGTCGGGTAGACCACAATGAGCAGGGTATCGAGCCTGAAACCTATCAAGGGTATCGAGAGAAAATGGTATGGAAGAAATATGAGGACCTTGAATGGATTCAAGACCCATGAAGCCCCGTGGAAAATGCAAACGACGGAATCCCAAAACAAGCCCGCTATATGTGTTCTCCACTACGATTGGTCCGGCTTTGGAGGGGTTATCTCTGCTACCTTTCCACACGCGACCTCGTTTTTATCCCCTATGTTAGAGGGGGGTCCCGGATAACTTCCACGAAACTAGACTTAGACACTCCCTATCTCAGACTCCAATGTTTGATTTTAAATGGCCTTGAAGAGTTTCCTCTCCAACCTAATCCAACGCCCTAGTCCTGAACTAGTTTGTGAACCCTACAAACATAAAAGTCTAGTAGATTTTAAATTTAGCATTACTTTTATGGATTTGTATTACATCAAGGGGTATAAGGGTGAAACTGATGATGTGTAAAAGACGAAAGAAAAAAAAAATGAATAAAAAAGCTGGAAACAAAACTTTTACTAAATGCAAAATTTCGACAACTTTTCAAAAATTATTTTTAATTTTTTCTAAGATTTTGGACAGCAAACTCAAAGGAATTTCACTCAACTATGAGCTACTTATGATCTAAGTGAACAAAAAAAACTTATGAAATAAAAGACTTTTCCCTGGCCTAATAATGTAGAAACACATTGTTCAACCAAATAAGAAAATGAAAAGAGATTTATTTATTTATTTAAGTGCTAGTAAAGCAAGAAAGGGAAAATACCGACAAGCAAAAAACCAAGAAAACAATTCTGGCCTAATCACAGATCACAAAGAATCAGATTAACAAATCACACAACAACAATTGTAAAAACAATGACTCTCACACTTGTCTAAAAACCGTAAAATTTTTAATTTTTATGACAACGTTTTAAATGAGAAAAATAAATCTAAGGGTAAAATTAATCCTAATCTACTGACTGTTCAAACAGAGATTCAAACACCTAAGAGGAATAATTATTATCAAGGGAAAGGATGACTGCCTTACCCTTAACAAAAAGTACCTTGTACAAGCACGCGACTATTACTCAAACAGCACGCGAGTGAATGCGTGTTGAAAAGAGACAGAGGGTGTGTACACATAGGCTGACCTTGTACAGGCCACGTGTATATCTAAACTCTAAGAGAAAATGAAAACAGACAGACCAAACTAGGAAGATACCACTGATATTGATAACTAGGATCCCTTGAAGGCTTGGATACTCTTTCTAACAAAAAAACAAATAATGTAAGGAAAAAATAATAAGGCAAAAACAATTTGAGATATAACTATTAACAAACAAGACTTAGACAAAATTCCAAAAAACCCTCTGAGAATGTGTGATTCTGACAGGGAAGAGGATGACTGCCTCTGAGGTTCTCTGAACTCTACACGCTAATGCTACCTCTACAACTAGAGTTCACATGTGGGCTATAAGAGGATAGGGCGCGGGTACACACGTGCAGACCTTGTGTAGGTCGCGTGTACCTCTGTGGATCCCAAAAAACACAGTCAAGCAAAAGTCAGGGAAAGCTGGTATGGAAAACTGGACTCCCTGCTAGCTCAGACTTTACAGAAACAAAAAGAAAAGATAGGCAAGAAAAACTAGTCTTTAAACTACGCAAAAACTAAATAAAATTCCAGGAACCCTAGAGATTATCCCCAGTATGGTCGCCAATGCTGTTGTTGGGGAAAAACACCCTATGGACTAGCAAATAGAGTTTAGACTTTGCATGCAAATATGACTGAATAGAAATTACTTTCTACCTTCATCCCTAGATTTAAATCCCCTTTTCTTAGTAAATGCATGGAAAGATCAACCTACCTCGTTACCAGTGTTTGATGTTGATCCTCCGTTGTGCTTGATTACTTGTTCACAATACTCCTTCCAAAGCTGACTTGCATTCAAGATGAGCGACAACTATGCATGCATACTACTTATATACTGGTGAGTTGGAAATCCAAACATATATTGATCAAACTATAAATAGTTCATGAATTGGGACAAGAAAAGCACTTTCTTTATTACTTTGATTGAGTCAACTTACAAAAGTTGAGACCGGACACCACTCCTTGAACTTGATCCTGGGCTCCTCTTCTTCTGTCCTCCAACTACTTTTCTTTGAATCTCCTTTGGCATAAGGAAAGGAAAAAGGGTTGGGATAATGGGAATATGTAAATGGGTAGAGTTTCTTTGCTATATTTTTCCTCCTTCCAAATGGTACCCCTACCCCTTCTTTTATAGGCTAGAAGGAGCTAGGTATTTGGATGAACCCTCAGCCATGTATGGCCAAGAGTTTTAGTTAACTCACCCATAGCATTTTGTTCCGTCGGCAACTTTCATTTTTTCATGATTTTGTCGGTCCACGTGGGTTGTTTTGGGTCAGCCAGCGTGTACACGTGTGCAGTGATGGATTAGGGCGCGTGGGCCTTTATAAAAGAGGATTTTGAAAGAGTTTTTCAGAAGTGCTTTGGAAAAGAAGGGATATGAGTTGGCCTGATGTCAAGTAATCATGTGTGGTGCAATTTAGGGTTATAACAGACACCAATGACTATTTCGAGCGACATTCATCGGTGTTGTGCTAGGGGATTTTGTGGAAGTTGTACCACTTCCTAGTGTCATTCTTTTTCTTTCCTTTACCCTTCTTCTCTTGTGTCTTAGACTGGTTTTCAGGAGGTTGTTGGTTAGGTTCATCTTTACCATGCTTTTCTTGTTGTGGATTTGTAGACCCGAACTCCCATTTGTTATGGTGCCTAAATTTCTACTTAATTTTGACAACATATCAATAGGAAGCTCTCAATGATGAGATGTTTAGGAAATCCATTTCAGTTTGGATGTACTTATGAAGATCCCCACGGTATTTCAAAACCATATAATGATTGGATTCTTTGATAGCCAGCTTGGTGCGCAAGGTATGGAAATTATTTTTGAACTCCGAAACTGTTTGGCTCTTCTCTTGCCACAGTGTTGTCCATCTCATGTACTAGTCTTCATAGTTATCAAAAAGTTAGTATTGTTCCTTGAATGAATCCACAAAACAATCCCAAGTGGACTCGGCCAATGGAAATTTCCAGATTCATCTATGAAAATTTTATCCCAGTAAGTTTCCCACCAATGTTTGACATGGGGGAGAGCCTTGAGGAGTGCGAAGGTGATCGTTTCCCTGTCTGAAAAATTGTGAATAAAGAAATAACCTTGTAGTATATTGAACCATTTTTCTAAGGAATCTGCATCTATCTAAACTTTAAATATAGGAATATAAAAATTAACTTGTACCTTGAAGTGAGAGGTTCCTCCAAAGCTGTCACTTGATGAATATGCTCTTGTTTTTATCAGTAGGCGTTGAAGGATGTGAGAAAAATTCTCCATCATTTTGTCCCTCTTTCACGCAAGACCTTGCTCAAGCAATAGGTAAATAGAATATTCTGCTTCGCCATTTTTCTTTTATGTCACCATAGAGGGTTTCTTGGGCGTGCGAGATCGATTTTCCTCAAGAGAGACAAGATCGATACCCAACTTTCTATACTCGGACCTCGTCGGGGACATGCACTGAAAAATGATCAAGAGAAGCCTGATCTTATACCATTGATCCAGATTATTTTCAGAACGAAATGAAAGAAGAGATATTACAATGAAATACACATAAATATTGCCAGAAACAGAGAAATACAACAATACATGATTTCTATTAATGAAAGAAATGTTCAGAGATTGTAAAAATACAAAGTGCAAGACTCGTGAGAATGGTGGCAACTTTATCTCTGAGAAGAGATGTGATGACTATGCTCATTCACAAGAATATGAGTAAAATGACGCTCTGGAGGCCTTTTTACAATAAAAATGAATGTCAAAACCCTATACATCCAAAAACCTAACCCTAGGAGATGAAGCACCAAAATTCATGTGGGCCTCGTCAGGGTAAGTTAGTACATCAACTTCCCGGGGTCTAATGTTTGCATACGATCTCTGTTTTAGGCGTGTGATAGCTCGTTGGAAAGGTATTTTCGAGAAGTATGCATTATGTCATCAAACTCTAATTATGCTTACATATTGACTATGGAAAGCCAAAAAAACATTGTTTAGAGCCCCAAAATGGCCCCGGAAGTACAAAAAGATGTACTGACATGAAAACTTCCAAAATAAACTAGTTGGAATAGGTGGGAAACCACCAATATCCACCCAGATGTTGTGTAGGGCTTCGGGAAAACCACATAATTTTATGACTCACAATTACAAAGAAATGTCCCCATTACATAAAAACATGTTGAATTCAAAACTGTCTAGATGAGCTAGTTGGAATTCAGAATAGGTGGCTGGCCACCAATATCCACCTAGATCAGTATATATTTTAAGCATGGCCCTCATGGGATGAGATAACATGTGGTTGTTTCCACATTCCCACTTTGATTTGTACACAAATGTATCCTTGAAGGAGCCTTGAAGAGGCTCTAAAACCAAGTGAAGAATCCCCTAAGGTAAAGTGAAGAAGCCAACATATGTCCAAGATAAAGATTGCAAGATGGAGATTGTTGAAAGTATTATTTGCGGTCAATTTGGATACCCTATATTTGGGATAATTTCTACCCTAAATAAATAACTCAAATGGAAGAACAAGTTACATGGTTGGAAATCTCATTCTGATACCTTTGCAATGGTATATGGAAGTCCCTCTAACTCCCTAGGAATGAGGAAATATGAGTTTTTCTGTCCGGAAACCCAACTAGAAAATTGAGGTCGGTTCACCTAATTTCTGGGGACAAAATTAATATAAATACAATATAGAATTTCACATTTTTAGTGTAACCAATGAAGATATCAAGTTTGAATTATGCTCAAGGTGTTGGGGTGTCTTTCTGGTGTGCAAGAGAACTCTAAGGGATTCTCTTAAGGTATTTGTTATTCTTAAGGTATGTTATAAGGATGTGATGTTGTCGTAAGGTTGTGATGTTCATGTATGCTCTGATATGAAGTTTTAATGTTTCCATGTTGTTGTCGTGAATTTGGGATGCTACTGTATGCTCTGATAAAAATTTGTAATGATTCCATGATGTTTCCATGAGTGGATGTTTCTGTGAATGGATGTTGTTGTCAGTGGATGTTGTCATCAATGATTGCATTCTAGAAATTGTGCTATGAGGCTTGCTAGGGTTTGAAGGATTGTCCATGGACTGAATCATGCAGTTGAAGTTAGAGGTAATATGTGTATGAAGATCTTGGGTTGGTGATATCTTATTGAGTTGGTGCGCAGTTTGTATATTGGTGTCTCTAGTAGGTTGGTTCATAAATCTTATTGAGTTAGTGCTCAGTTGAGTATATTGGTGTATCCAGTAGGTTGGTTGCTACATATTAATGAGTTGGTGCTCATTTTAGGATATTGGTGTCTCTAGTAGGTCCGTTCCTACATATTGTTGAGTTGGTTGTTATCTAAGTAGATTGGTGTGTCTAGTAGGTTGGTTCCTACAAACATTTATAAAATATAAGTTTTTTGGTTTTATCCCATAAGGGTTTCCACATTAAACTTTGTGCATAATGCTTTGAGTTTATATGTGATTATTGTTTCTCATTTAATGATTGATTTATGAATGATTTAAATAAAGTAAAAAAGTATATTTTAATGACAGTGGATAAAAGCATGAATATAGGAGGAGCAATAAAATAAGAAATAGAATCATGAAATTCTAGAGGGGGAGAAACTATTTTTCCTAGATGTCAAAGGGGAGAGAAACAAATTGTTGGTGACAGGGGGACTCACATGATAAGACAAAATGATCATTTTTCCATTGATGTCAAAGGGGGAGAGAAACAAAGTAATGTATAGACTGAGCATGCATCATTGCAAAAAGAATAAGGTGTTTCCATCAATGAAAAAGGGGGAGATTGTTGAGAAAATGTTGTCATTGATGTCAAAGTGGTAGTGATGATGATGATGTGGCAGTGAAAAAGGGATATTGTTTGAGTATTGAAGCCATGAATCCAAGTAAAGAGGCCTTGAAGTCATGAATCCAAGTAAAGAATCCTTGATATTGTTTGAGTATTGAAGCCATGAAACCAAAGTAAAGAAGCCTTGAATCCATGAAGCCAAGTAAAAAAGCCTTGAATCCATGAAGCCAAGAGAATAATCCTTGAAGAAATGTTGATGAAGCCTTGAGAAGACAACATGGAGTAGTCAAGTCATGAGGACAAGTCAATGTCAAAGAAAATTGAAGAATCCCATGAAGCAGTAATGATATGTCCACTTGAATAAGCCTTGAAGTGCCTTGAAGGATCCTTGGCATAAGTGTATATAACTTAAATTGGTTCCCTTATGGTGTAGCTTTTAAGCATGGCCCTCGCGGGATGAGATTACATGTGCTTGTTTCCACATGCCCACTTTGAGTTGTACACACATGGAGACTTGAAGGATCCTTGAAGGAGCCTTGAAGAGGCTCTAAAACCAAGTGAAGACACCCCTAAAATCAAGTGAAAAAACCTACATATGTTCAAGATAAATATTGCAATATGGATATTTTTGAAAGTATAATTTGTGGGAAATTTGGATACCCTATATTTGAGGGAATTTTTACCCTACATAACTAACTGAAATGGAAGCACAAGTTACATTTGGAAATATTATTTTGAGACATTTCCAATGGTATATGGAAGTCCCTCTAA
>ML782373.1:713355-734659 GCA_009831015.1 Picea engelmannii | reverse complement strand
ACATAACTAACTGAAATGGAAGCACAAGTTACATTTGGAAATATTATTTTGAGACATTTCCAATGGTATATGGAAGTCCCTCTAACTCCCTAGGAATGAGGAGATATATTTTTTTCGTCCGACAACCCAGCCAAAAAATTGAGGTCAGCTCAACTAATTTTTGGCGATAGAACTACTATAAAAATAGTATAGAATTTTTCATTTTTAGTGTAACCAATGAAGACATCAAGTCTGAAGTGCGCTCAAGGTGTTGGGGTGTCTTTTTGGTGTACAAGAGAACTCTAATGGATTCTCTTAAGGTCTTTGTTATTCTCATGGTATGTTATAAGGATGTGATGTTTCCATAAGGTTGTGATGTTTCCGTATACTCTGCTATGAAGTTGTAATGTTGTCATGAGGTTGGGATACTACTATATGCTCTGCTATGAAGTTTTCATGCTATCACGATGTTTCCACAAATGGAAGTTTCCATTAGTGGATGT
This sequence comes from Picea engelmannii, assembly GCA_009831015.1. Lineage (NCBI taxonomy): Eukaryota > Viridiplantae > Streptophyta > Pinopsida > Pinales > Pinaceae > Picea > Picea engelmannii. Next base: position 734,177 of record ML782373.1, on the reverse strand, counting down.
TGTCGTGAATGGATGTTACTATTAGTGGATGTTTCCATTGATGATTACATTATGGGAATGATGTTATGAGGCATGGTAGGGTTTGAAGTATTGTATGTGGAATGAAGCATCCAGGTGAAGTTAGAAGTACTTCGTGTATGAATATATTGAATTGGAGATACCTTATTGTTTTTGTGCTTAGTTGATGAGATTGGTGTCTCTAGTAGGTTGGTGCCTACATCTTATTGAGTTGGTTCTCAGTTGAGGAGATTGGTGTCTCTAGTATATTGGTGGCTACATCTTATTGATTTGGTGCTCATTTGAGGAGATTGGTGTCTCCAGTAGTTCGGTGCCTACATCTTGCTAAGTTGGCTCTCAAGTAAGGACATTGATGTCTCCAATAGGTCAGTGCCTACATCTTCCTGAGTTGGTGCTCAACTAAGGAGATTCGTGTATCGAGTAGGTTGATTCCTACAATATTTGTAACAACAGGTTGGTGCTTACATACATTTATAAAAGATAAGTTTTGTGGTTTTCTCCCACAAGGGTTTCCATGTTAAACTCTATGCATTGTTATTTGAGTTTATATGTGATTATTGATTCTCAATTAATGATTGATTGATGAATGGTTAAATTAAGTAAAAAGTATCTTATATTGATTCACCGCCCCCCCATGCCCCCCCCTTAGTATAACCATTATATCAACAATATTTTTGTCCTTGTTGAGGTTAGTGAAACACCACCTTGCAACGTCGTTGTATGGGAACAACATCGAATGAGATTCTATAACATGTATAACACTTTTTCTAATGTTTTGTTAGGATTCAAGATCTTCATATTCAGGCGAGAACTCTTCCTTATGGAATATCTTGTATATCTCATCATACCATGGATAATGTTCTCTTCCACTGAATAAATTCACATCCATTGCCAAAATATTGTCTCAACTCTTGACAGTTGTTGGTATATTTTCCATATGAGTTTTTCCCTTTTTAGTCTGTGGACGCGGCATGTTGTTGCTTTGATATTATGTAATAATGAAGACCAAAATAATTCTACCATACCACTATTATCAACATAAATGATTAAAATCAAACCATACACATACATGTTACTCTTGAATTCTGCATATGCCTTGGGATATCTTGATGCTACAATATACACATCCCTCACAAACTTACAAAGGACGAATAATGCATCAATTAGGGTTGAAAATAGGTTTTATGCACTTATAATTTACACCAAACCTTCTGAAATTAATTACAAGTGGGTTACAACCTATATCAAGGTGGATAAGTACATCACCATTAATACACTCAGAAGGATATTTTCTCCATTTTTGTGTATTGGATGCATGGCGTTGGAACATGGTGGTCAAGATCTTAGATTTGAAAAAGATTCCTTGATAGTGTTATCGGGAAGGAGCTATCAGGATGTATCAAGGTCCTCATGCCTTCCCATGGAGATTCCCAAAGGAATATATGTTTCTCATATTAGTGATTGTGACAATAATGAGACATTATATATTTTCATGTGTGAGCTATATTCATCATGTGCGTGAAAAACATTAATCAAGATTAAGGTTTTATTTACCTTTAATTAAAATCATTAGGATGAGTTGTCACAAAGTATGGTACTTTGAAAATTTAACCCCAACAGGAGATCCCCCGATAGTATTATCAAAGAGGATCCATTTAGAAGGAGTTGTCAGAAGGAAACACGGTGTGTGGTTATCACTTGTTTTGATGGGATTTTCCTAAAGGAATATTCAACATCTTGAAAATCGTGTTACCATGAAGGAGAATTATATGCAAGGAATATTAAATGCTTGGATAAAGTTACATTAATCAATGAGTTATTCGCTTGAAAATAATATAAACAATTATGTGAGAGACCTACCAACACACGTTTAACTCCAAACTGCTTGTATTATTTCTTTTGGACCAATCACTTCTTGACACAATGTCACAAGGTCAATGCCTTATGACATAGTGGGGCTATTGTACATCGGGAAAATTTCATCAAAGAAACTCCATTGGAATCGATAGTGTTCATAAAGTGTATTCCTTGTTGATGAAGGAGAAGTTGATAAAGAAAAGTCCAAATACTGTTGGTCTTTGGATCTCAGAATGTTCCTACAACTATTATAAGTTCATTTTTTGATAAGACCCAAATAGAAAGGTATTCAATAGTCTATAGGATTTCGGATCTCATAAAGGGATTCGATGATTGCATGTTTATTGATCCTGAGTGGGGATGTCCCGATGAGGAGTGATATAATAACCCTTTGTCATGGTCACATGAATAAATCTTTTCCTTGTAATCATAACATAGTTCCCAAAAAGAAATCATAGTTTATTCATTGGAGAAAAAAGGCTAGAAAAGGTAGGATAGAATTTCATAAGATATTTTATCATCATATCATTCTTTGGTTAACCCTGAGACTGCATGTATAAAATAACAATTTCCTGTACCAGTACCAAATCAAGTTAGTTGTGATATAATTCCTTACTGGAAACTTTTAATAGGGGGAGCCATTGAAATCCTATGGGACAGAGAATTTCAGTGGGTAGTTGTGGGGCACAACAAGTAATATATATGTACATGATTCTATGTGGTAATATTTTGATTATGTTTTTTAACTCACGAATATTATTTTGTTAATAACATGTGTTGAGTTGTGTTAGGATAAGAAGGAACATGAGGAACTCCATCAATGGAGTTGTTGATGACATGTGGCTTAGAAAATAGGCCTAAGGATAGATGATCCTTTGTTAAAATTGATTTCTTAAGCAAGATTACATGATGTATGACATGTAATTTTATGATTTTTTGCTAACTTGTAATCTTTGAATCTAGTTGGAATAATTTATGATGTGCAAGGATATAAGGCAATGCTAACTATGAATAATATAGGGAACTTGTCACCTCATATGATGATATCAGTGTGCATGTGAGATGGACTTCGAAATAGGAGATATATTGTGCAGGCCCTGATATGGGTAACCAATGATATAGCTTAACTTGCTTATGATTAGTGATGATTGATTGTGCAGAGTTATTTAGTATATGTTTGTACAATATGTAGGAGACTCATTGAAGCCTTGTAAGTTGGCCATATTATGGTTGTGGGACACACCAGAGAGGTTTGGTTTGTGTTTCTTGTTGGGCCACCATTTTTTCATTATTTTTACCACCCTAGTTGTCCCTTTGTGATCATGTTGTTTCATCATTTCTTAGTTACCATATCTATTATATTAAGTAGAAAATATAAATATTGTAGAAAATACCATCGGAACAAAAAAATGTAGAGAAAAACAATAAAAAATGATACCTTTCTTGACATAAATCAATGTTCACTTGCTTCTTCGAGGGGGAAACCTTCAATAGAGAAGTTCTCTATTACAATATTTCTCAATACAAATATTTGTCATGCCTCCTACTCTTATTTATACTAATTCTATATTCTAAATAACATTATAGAAAAAGATCTTTCTAGAAGCGGAAGCTTCTATTAGGTCTTCTTACATTGACTTGTTCATATTTATTAAATAGGCCTTATTAACTAATATCAACCTTTATTACATGGAAAATACATTATTCTACCTATGTGAGGGGTTAGGGATGTTAGGTCCCTAACATTCCCTCCCTCTTGAAGAACATCCTTGACCTCAAGGCTTGAGATGAGAAAATTGTTACACAATGGTGGTCGACTCCCAGGTGGCATCTTTTGGCATTGTATATTTCCACTGAACTAACACTTCCTTGATGGTGCACCGATGGAGACAATGATCTCACTGGTCCAAGACTACTTGTGGCTGCAACTAAATGGAACCTTATTCATCCAACTCAGGGATATTGGTTTGAGTTTGACACTTAGTTCCAATCACTTTATTTAAGCATGAGACACGAAAAACAAGTTGGAGCTTAATATGATTACGTAGAGCCAACTGGTAGGCCACGAGTGCCACTTGCTTGAGAATTGTATAAGGACCATAAAATTTGGGAGTAATTTTATGAAACTATTCAACTTTGATTGATGTCTACTTATAAGGTTGCAAACAAAGAAACACCTAGTACCCTTAAGAAAATTGACATTCAGAATGAACCTGATCTCCTTGTTCCTTCATGTGATTATGAGCTAGGACCATTTTTTTTTTTTAGGGTATGGAGAATGGCCTCTTAGACTATAATATTTTTTTAAACCTCCTCAACCTTTGATACATATGGCATGTATGGGAGAACCAACATTGGAGTTTTCCTTGTAGATTTCTTCAAAAGGAGTCATGCAAGTAGTTGTATGGTAAGATGTGTTGTACCACCATTTAGCTAGGGGTAACCATTGATCCCATTGATGTTGTTTCTCAGATGAAAAACATTGCAAATATGTTTCTAAACATTTGTTGACAACTTCAGTTTGACCATCAATCTAGGGATGATAGGCGATGCTAATATGCAATTTTGTTCCCTAGATCCTAAACAATTCTTGCCAAAAATTGTTGGTGAAAGTTGGATCTCTGTCAGAGACAATAGAATGAGGCATGCTATAAATTTTGAATTTCATCCAATATGGATGTAGTGAATGGGTGTTGAAGAGAAAAAAAATGAGCACATTTGGAAATATGATCAAATACCACCATGATGACTGACTTATTTCCTTATTTAGGTAATCCAACAATGAAATCCATAGAAATATCCCTCCAAATAGCATGGGGAATCAGAAGCAGTTGGAGCATTCCTGGGGCTTTGATTGTTTATCCCTCATTGCATTGATAGACATCACATTCAACCAAAAATTTGTGGATGTCCTGCTTCATACCATCCCAGAAAAAATAACATTTGATGCTTTCATAGGTTTTGGTAAACCATAAATGACAATCTGTGGGTGAAGCGCGACACTTAGAAAGCATTGTGGATTTAAGTTGTTATTGTTTGCTTAAATATAGATAACCTTGGTAGTGAATCTCTTCATTGTGCCAAGAGTACCTTGGAGAAGCTTGAGAATGGTGTTGTAATTGTTGGATTAGGCAAGAAATTTTGGGGTTTTGCAGCCATTCCTGGCGAACAACTTGGAGTGAATATATTACAATGAAGGAGAGGAACCCTTTTTCTTCATACTTTCTGGAAAGAATGTCAACAACCACATTTTTTTTTCCCTTCTTGTAAATGATCTCATAATCATATCCAAATAGCTTGGTCACCCATTTTTTTTTCTCTCGGGATGAAATTCATTGTTCCAGAAAACACTTGAGGCTCTGCTGATCAATTTTATTTTGGAATCATTTCCCCAATAGATAAGGATGATAGAGATCCATGGCATGTAGAATAGACAACATTTCCTTTTCATAAATCGATTGGCCCAAATGTCTCTTTGAAATTTGTTTGCTAGTGAAATCCAAAGGATTTCCATATTGCATGAGGACTACCCCAATTCCTTTCCCTAAAGCATCACATTCTAGGACAAATGTCTCGGTGAAGTTGGGAAGTGTCAAGACATGAGTTGTGAACATAGCCTTTTTTAAGGCGTGGAAGGATTGATGAGTGGATGGTGTTGGCACATGGTTGTAAGATCCCAGGTTCAAGTTATCTAACAAACAAAACCCTTCATACACCAACCCTTTTGGCATCACCTGCATGCAAGTGAAGTCTCACCCAAGGCATCTATTGGGGCTGTAGGAACCAAGTTTCTGCAGTATTGAGGGAATGGGAGGTGATCATATTATATATTCTTAATTATCTACTCTTTGCGCATTATTCTTTGTGTTATTCCTTGATTAGTTGGTTCAATTATACAACACCATTATACTGCAGATTGCAACATAAAATATTCATCATAACATTCATAATGACTGCACAATGATCATATACTAACCATATCTAGTCTAACATGAATAAAGAGAACATTCATGATCAATCACATAAAAGGGCAAGAAGACACAGTAATTAACATGGTTAACCCAAGTTTGGGCTATGTCCACAACAACTGGCTTCTTTATTATTCTTTTTGTAATCGTCTCAAGCTTGTGCACTACACTTACAATAGATATGTCATGCCATCTCTCTCTCCATATTGCCTAGTCGCTTTGTAGTGAAAGACTCTCACTGTGACTTCTCCTTAAACAATAAGACATAGAATCTTCCATTCTTAGTCTATTCTCTCACTCTCCTTGCTCGGTGTCAACAACAAGTAGAAACAAACTATTCTACCTAACCCATTACATATTTATACATGGATTCTAGGGCTCAAACCCTTGCTTGTTTAAACCAAAAACCCAATTACAAATAATTGTGACTCATTAAAACTTGAGTTGTCTCGTTGTTCAACCGTGCTTTTCCTTCTTTTTCATCTGCATGTTTCTTTTGCATTCCTGACTGTTATTCTTCCTTCTTTTGCACATCTTTCTGTTTTTTCATGCAGAACTGATGTCCTTCCTTTTCGCCTGCTTTATCTTCCATACTTATTCGCTTTCTTTATTCTCTGATAAGGATGATTTTACTGCATACTTCAATCCTAAATGTTCCCTTACTACGCACTCTACTCTTTCCTTCTCTTCTTTCTTCTGTTGCTGCAGATTTATTTCATACTTAGGATTTTCCTCAAAATTGTATCCAAAACGCTTGTCCAATAGGCCCCCAACACTCACATGTGGCTCATCTTGAGCCACTTAGACCTGTTGGGTCACGCTCCTCCATGTATCCATGAAATTTTGGGAGGTGTCCTTTGTTGTCACAAATTCCTTTGTTACTTTTTCCTCTATTCCCAAAATCTCCTCTACACCCTACATAGTGAGGGTCATGAATTTCTCTTCAATGTTGTGCATTGCTTGCTTCGCTTTACCCCACATAACTGCTAATTCCCCTATCACCCTTAGTTATTCTTCTTGTAGTGGTCCCAATCGTTGCTAGAGGATCTTATGTTGGTCCCGTATTTGTTCAAGTTTTTCTAGATTTGTGCACTTTCCTCACAAAGTTTTGCACATTCCTCATCCAACTTCTCGATATGTGCTACCGCAATCAGAGCGATTCTCTCTCTTCCTTCTCTTTCCTCTGGTGGTGTTCCCGATGTACTGCATGATTGCAAGTCCTCAATCCTTGTACAAAAACCTTTTATGACTTCATTGATTCTCAAGACCTGTTCTTCCATTGTGGCCTCTACTACTATTAGTATTTTAGGGATCTCCTTATACAACTTTTTCACAGCTATTTGTATCCATTGTTCCATTTTCTCAGCCCTGTCCTTTTCTTTTAATACTTTCTCTACCTTTTCCTTGGATTCATTCTTCTCCTTCAGTGCTCTGTCAACTTTTTCTTCAACTTTGCTCTTCTCTTGCAGAGCATTTGTATATTTTTTCTCTGTTTATGTTTTCTCGTTTGTCACCTTGATCAATTATCTTCATGCTAACTATGTGTGGAGCCTTAACTCTTTCATAATACCTATCTACAAGCTTTGTAGTACTTGTATAGGAATCTGTGACACCAGTATGTTCAAGCGACTGAGTGTTTTTATCTGTTCTTGCAGTTCTGGAGTCGAGAAATGGACTGCATTTAACTTGATCTCCAACAATCTACGCCTAGATGCTAACTCTGAAAAGAATGGATTGGTAGTCCTTATTTATTCAATTAGTCTTGTTGATGGGATTTCACCTGAGACTTTCTATGGTGTTATCTGCACTGTCTCCAATAGTTGTTGTATCGAAAATAACTGGTGTTGCACACTTTGGTGATGTTCATTCTGCTTCCATGTTTCTACCTACAAGACCTCCTTTGCGGCATGTCGTACTTAGTAGTTGATTCTATCCATGCTTTAAATCGTGTAATATCCTATTAATTCTCTATCATTTGGGTGGTGATGCATCACGAATGCGTTACTATGTGCCTAATTGTGTCAAAGTAGACATATAATGTAACATTGTTATCTATTTGTCTCCTATTGTTTGTCATATTCCATAGGTTTACATACCACACAACTGCATTACCTCTTTTGGTTGTTCTCAAACATTAGTAATCATCGAGTTCCTTCCATCCAACTAGTGCAATCGGGATGAGAAGCCATGCATAATGGAACTCTGTGCCTTTCTCCTTGGCTTATATGCAATCTATCAAAAACCGATTTATCAAAAATGTGGCCCAATTCATTTGGACCCCCTATGCATATTTTTTCGCAGTTCCGATTACTGCGGCTGACACGTCATCCTTGCGGCATTTTATCAATAGTTTTTAGGCTAATACCCATGTTGTAAACCACACAACATCATTGTTGTGGTGGGAAATCCCCCTATGGACTAGCACTTAGGGTTATATTATGCATGCAGATAAGACCGAAAGAATCTTACTTTCTACCGTTGTCCTAGACATAATCCCCATTTCTTTTAAGCAAATACATGGTTAAATGAACATATCTTGTTCCAGATGTTCGATGTCGATCCTTCTTCACGTTTGATCACTTGCTAGCAGTTATCCTCCCAAGACTGAGTTGCATACAAAACAAGCAACAAACTCTACATGCATTTGTTCTATAGATTAATGGGATAGAGATTCAAACATATATTCACTAAACTATGAAGAACTCATATAGTGGGATGGGAAAAGAATTTCTTTATTATTAACTTTAATGAATCAACTTACAATGTCGAGATCAGCCACTGCTCCATGAACCTGATCCTGGGCTCCTCTTCAAATGTCCTCCAACTTCTTTACTTTGTATCTCTCTTTGCACAAGGATGGCTAAAGGGTTGGGACAATGGGAATGTGCAATTGGGTAGAGTTTCTTTACTCTTGTTCTCCTCTTCCAAATAGGACCCCTAACCCTTCTTTTATAGGCTAGAAGAAGCTAGGTATTTGGATGAACCCTCAGCCATGCATGGCTGGAAGATTCAGTTAACTCACCCAAAGTTGTGTGTTTCGTCGACAACTTTCCTTTTTTCATGCTTTTGTAGGTATACGCGAGCAGTTTTAGGTCAGCTAGCGTGTACATGTGTGCATTAATGGAGTAGGGCATGTGGACCCTTATAAAAGAGGTTTTTTAAAGAGTTGTTTAGCATTGCTTTGGCAAAGAAGGGATCTGAGATGGCATGATGCCAGGTAAACATGTATGGTGAAAATTAGGGTTATAAAAGATGGCCCCTAATGTGTGAGGTAAGAAGAGCATCTGATGGACGAAATACATTACCAACCTTTACTGATGTGCTGAACAAGTGAGCCCAGGGACCAGGAACTGGGAGGCGCCTTCTGCAAAATAACAAATGTCTCATTGAGGTTGGCATACCCATGCTCATGATAGAATAGAATCATGGATACCAATCAAATATAATGTAGATCCATGTCAAATAACTATATAAAGTGTAGCCGCGAAAAATACATAACAGAGCTACCTCTCGAAATAAAAAAGATATACATTTAGAGTATCCATCTTCTAGAAGTTAATATGGCCTGATGGCTGGAGATGAGGTCTTCAGAGCTCGAGAAACAACTTCAAAATCTTCAAAACTCGAGTAGGAGTGTAATATGAGTGTACAACTTCACTACATAGAGGTCTTCGATGGATCGTCGGTCATGGACTAGAGAATCTTGATGATCAGACTGAAGGATTCATTGATTTCGAACAAAGACTTGATTGGACATTCAGGATGGTTGGGTATGAGGGCAAGAGACAAATTGCAGAGGGGTCGACTCATGCTTGGTAGAAGCTTCCCTTGGAAAATAGCACAACAAATGATGAAACTTAGGAAATATGGCATTAATCATAAGTTTACGAAGCAGGAGGCAACACAAACTCTCCATATGTTTGGAAGAATAACCAAACGGAGGAGGACACAACTCTATGTAGCAAGAACAACTTCCTAAGGTCGTATTACATCCCATAGTTTGACGTACAAACAAAAAGATGTGCTTTATCTAAGGGCGGCTCATTATGCTGCAAATAAAGAAAATACTTTTCCCTTCCTCTTTTTGGGGTATATTTGATTTTTTTGTCTTTTTCAATAATTTTGGAAAAAAAAATAAAGGAATGTTATGTTACAATGGAGGAACGAGTGTTACAAACATACAAGTTCAAGGCGCAAGGACAAGACTGATGTTTAGAATAATGATACTCGGGAAAAATCCTTTGGGGGCCAAGAGTGTTAAGACGCAGAAGCAAAGTGCTACAAGGCTGACATATAAGGTATATAGACGTGGTTAACAAAACACGCAATGGTAACGTCCTTCGATGTAAGTTTAATGAGCCCAGAGAAGGTAAGCTCAGTGGATTTTCATATTTAGAGAGTCTGAAAAAACATAAAAGGAGACTCCGTTGGGGTACCTTTTTCGAAGATAGTAAAGTCAGTTCGAAAAAGGGGTAAACTAGCACCAAAAGGACATTTATTCAAAACCATTTTAATGAGTGTTATAAAGACAAGATCACTCGGCCATTTTTTAATTTTTAAGGAGTCTGAAAAAAGCTTAACTATGGACTCCATCAGGAATGTTCTTCTGGACCAGTTTAATGAGTGTCAAAGAATAAGGTCACTCTGCGATCTTTTCAATTTTAGGGAGTCTAAAAAGAGGTTAACTATGGACTCTGAGGGGGTTCCTTTTTCGTAAGTTTAGTCCCTCAGGCCCAAAAAAGGGGTAAAATTATACCTAAGGGTACTCTTCTAGAGAACTAAAGTTCCATAGAGTATACCTTTTTCGTACAGTTGACCATCCAGACCGAAAAAGGTGTAAACTACCGCTGGATAGATGTGACTTTAAATTTCAGTTTAACGAGCGTGAAAGGCCACAAGATCGCACGACAACCTTTTCATGTTTAGAGGGTCTGAAAAGGGCTTAAAAGAAGACCCATTATATCTTTTGGGAGTCCTGAGGGTGAGTTCAAGAGTGAAAAGGAATCATGCAAATGAGGCTCAAACTCATAATCAGGAAAAACTACAAGGACTCCCAAGCCTACAATGATTAGAGACATCATGGATACCATAATGCAACCAGGATCTACCTAGGGAATACATGTTCTGGTAAGCACTACCACCAAGTCGCGACACTTCTAAAGAAATTATGATGGTTCTGTGTCACAACCTGATGGGATCGATCCTATGGAAAAGGAAAAAGACAACGAGATACAAAAGTCAGGGTAGAAACCTAACCTACATGCTCAAGTTGATCCTCGAAAAAAAAATCCACGGACCATAAAAATTTTCCCAAAACTCCAAAAAACTATCTCGAAACCCGATCAAATCCCTCCCATGCAACTTTGGAATCATGCTAAATGGTTTTTGGTTTAAAGAAAATGATAAGGGAGGCAAAAAAAGTAACAAAAAGAGGCGAAAAATTCTATAAATAAAAGCTGACAGCTCATTATCACCATTGCTGATTTGGAAATTGACTCTGGAGCCAAAAGACCCCCTTTGATAAAAGTGGTGATTCTGGGACCTACAGTGGACGAAACGAACTTCTATCTAGACCAAGTAAGTACAAACTCTTCTATCTTGTATTTTAAGTATTTATTTTTTCTTTAGGTTTCATTTTTTTGGGGGGCGTCAACCTTTAAAAGGTCATCCCTAGGTCCACGCGGGTTTTCTCAGGACGGGCCGCATGTACATTCGGCAAAGTAAACTCTACACATGTGTACACGTGACTGTCACTATTACAGCCTGTGTGGAGCCCCCTATTGAATGAAAAAGGCTTAAAAATCAAGGGTTAACCCTCCTGAACCTTGGTGTTTTGCAGGATGTATGTCCATTGAAGAGAAGGAGAGCATGAAGAGGTTAGTGAGTTGGTCAGGGAAGACCCCAATGCTGTGGCTACTTTGATGCATTGTGGGTTACTCAAGTTTTTCCTATGTCCTTTTCTGTGGGCACAACCTAGGATACTGAATGCCTTGGTTGACTACTGGAATCCGGATGCAGAGGCATTAATGTTAGACGAGCAGTCACTGGTGCCCACGACCGAGGAAATTTATTTTTTGACTGGCCTCTCCCGGAGAGGGGAACCAGTCAACTTCCGGACTTTTCCTTCAGGGCCGCATAACATAGTGGAATTGATAGGTCTATACTATGTGGATGATACAGGCCACTCGAGCTCATAGGTGCCCATAAGTAATATCACTGACTTATCGCTACAAGCGATAGTGTTGCTTATTGGACAAATCACTGGTTCTGCAGCTCTACATCAGGCATCCTGTGCACACATGAACTGTATAGTTCAGTGCTTAAATGCACAAATTTTTGATTGGAGTACCACATTGTTTGAGTGTATGAAGAGGCAGTTGACAGATTGTCGTTTGTGGACATAGAGGAACTTTGGGTTCAGGACCATTCTGTGCTCATTATTTTTTGAGAGAGTTTCGAGTTTTAGTCCTCGAGTAGTGGTACGAGGACATCGAGCCTCTTCTCCTGCTATGTGTAGATGGGCAGTATTACTGCCACGACAGGGTGGCAAAAGGACCAATGAGTCCTTCGACGATGACTTCTTCGCATGGTTGTTGCGATAGATCCCATTTATAGAGGATTACCCTTATGCCGGGATTGATTTCTCAAGAGATCCTGAGATACCAGTACCTCCTGGTGAGGAGCGAGGGGAGATGGGTAAGTCTCCACCTTTGTAGTTTTTTTTTGTTAAACATATGTAATATTTATGTTGTTTTTGTTATATATATCATTTTTTTGTTATACCAAAGTATTTGATGGATTGTGTTTGTTGTGTGCAGATGTGGGACTAGTGCGATCGACTGACTATGAAAGGAATAGGTGTCATCCTCGACTAGAGGTCGCACCTACTGCCACAGGGGGACTAGCAGTAGCAGGAGATATTCCAGTCAGGGAGGCTGAGAGGGTACTGAGACGATTCGAGTGGAACTTTATTACACTCACTCGTACGGTCCCTATCTCAGAGATTGAGGACCTACCACCATCTATGTAGCCTCATGTAGTGGGGGCACCACGGATGTGGGTCCGGTTGTTTCGGCATTTAGCCAATGCTATGGATCAGTATAATAGGGCCCACAAACCCTGACTTTAGCTAGACATTTTACGTGCCACGAGCACTACTTGTATATATGTTTTGAGGGAATAAGCCCCGTGACTCGTTATTGGTCATATTTTTGAGGCGCTTGTGTCCATATGTGTACTCTGGTTACTTTATGATATTATATATGGTTTTTATGTCTTTTGTGTCTTATGGATCATGTGCGCAAAAAATGTATTTACATGTTTACATGAATGTTCTTTCATATGTGTGCAAGATGCCAATCTAAAATTTGATTAGCTAGAGTATCTGTAACTTGGTTTAATCTAGGAACATGAAAATATGTAATATAATCAAAGTTTCATTCTAAGAGATGTACCCTATGGAATCGTCGGTGTAAATTTGGATCATGGACCCAGTATACTTTGTTTAATTGAGACACAACCAGCTGAGCGTTGATATAGACCTGGAGATGAGAGATACCAAATGACAAAGCGTCACGAAGCAACTCAATAAATGCACTATACTCGGCGACATTGTTTGCGGTGTCACCTAAGCATATACCTCTGGAAGATAATAATTGGCCTTGAGGTGTAAAGATTACCCAAGATGTAGAGGCAAGCCTCTGAGTGTGTTGGCTAGCACCATCTACATACCCAATGAACACCTTGGAATCACTTGACATCTGCCACAGTGAAAAAGGATAACATCAACGACACGTCTATAACACTAAAAGAAACTAGAAAGTAATAGTACAAAGACTATACATATGTTACAAAAAGTTGTGCACGGTGACCTGCATATGAGTAATACTTCTTGAGGTAGAGCCCATTTCTAGGCTCTGCCAAAGAATTCCCTTTGAAGTCAACAAGATGATAAGTGCCCTTTTTCAAAACCTCTTTTATGATGAAAGGTCTGAACCACATGGGTTTGAATTTTCCTACCCCCAGGGGGTCCTTATCTTGGTCATAGACCAGGACAAGGTCGCCTTCAAAGAAAATCCGAGGATGAACAGACCTATCTTACTAACACTTGACCTTGTGTTTGTGAGCCTCATTGGCTAGGGCCGCATCACGATGTTGCTCATTGAGCTGCTCAAGGTATACTAACCGTTCTTTAAGTGGAGAAGTGTCTGACAATAATTGTTCTACCAAATTTAGAAATGAGATCTGAAATTCGATAGGCAAGACTACCTCCAGCCCGTAAACGAGTTGGAAAGGTGAAAAATTGGTTGCAGTCTTAACAGATGTTCGGTAATCCCACAATGCCGAGTTTAACATCAAATGCCAATTTGACTTTGTTGAGTTGATCGTTCGTTGTAGAATGGTCTTAAGAGTCTTGTTCACAGCTTCCACCTGGCCATTTGCTTGGGGGTAGTAGGGTGACAAATGTTCTTGCCACAACCCAAGTTTTGATGTTAACTCAGTCATCATATGGTTTTGAAAGTGACTGCCATGGTCAGTGAGAATCTCCCTTGGGACGTCGAACCTTGCTATTATCTGGTTGAATAAAAAGAGAGTTGCAGTCTCTCCATCATCTTTAAACGTTGGCATAGCTTCAACCCACTTTGTGAAGTAGACTATAGCTACAATGATATAGCGGTGCCCCCTTGCTGAAGGAGGGTTTACTGAAGGATGACATGGTTTTGAATTTTTCTGCCCCCAAGGGGGTCCTTATCTTGGTCATAGACCAGGACAAGGTCACCTTCAGAGAAAATCCGAGGACGAACGGACCTATCATACTGACACTTGACCTTATGTTTGTGAGCCTCGTTGGCTAGGGCCGCATCACGATGCTGCTCATTGAGCTGCTCAAGGAATACTAACCATTCTTCAAGTGCAGAAGTGTCTGACAATAATTGTACTGCCAACTTTAGAGACGAGATCTGACATTCGATAGGCAAGACTGCCTCCAGCTCATAAACAAGTTGGAAAGGTGAAAAATTGGTTGCAGTCTTAACAGATGTTCGGCAAGCCCATAATGCTGAGTATAACATCAAATGCCAATTTGACTTGGCTGAGTTGATCATTCGCTGTAGAATGGTCTTAAGATTCTTGTTCACAACTTCCACCTGACCATTTGCTTGGGGGTAGTAGGGTGACAAATGTTCCTACCGCAACCCAAGTTTTGACGTTAACTCAGTCATCATATGGTTTTGAAATTGACTGCCATGGTCAGTGACAATCTCCCTTGGGACATTGAACCTTGCTATTATCTAGTTGAATAAAAAGAGAGTTGCAATCTCTCCATCATCTTTAAACGTTGGCATAGCTTCAACCCACTTTGTGAAGTAGTCTATAGCTACGATGATATAGTAGTGCCCCCTTGTTGAAGGAGGGTTTCATGTAGTGTAATCAATCCCCCACTTGGTGAAGGGACCAACTTTGATGACAAGAAACATGGTAGCGGGATGTGCCCTCATCTTTCGAGAGAAGATTTGGCATGGGTGGCACTTCTTGAGCGATTCGATACAATCTTTGATAAGTGTCGGCCAGAAGTAACCTTCTCGTAGAATCATTTGGGTTGTTTCCAAACCAGATAAATGATCGCTAGAAGCTATGGTATGGCAATCATTAAGCATGATAACTACTTCTTCGTGAGTGAGACATCGACGTAGGATGCAATCTACACCTCTCAAATACAATGTATCATCGAGTATCGGATAATTCTTAGCCTAATGACGTATGCATCGATGCTCATCCCAAGAAGCAGTGATTGGGCACTTCAAAGAATATAGATAGATAAGTATATCTCCATACTAGGGACCCGAAGAGGTGATCAAAAACATATCTCCTCTGATATGCGACTCTTCAGGCACAAGATCACCTAACTCAACTGGAAGTTCCAAAATAAGTTCTGCGAAGACCAGTGACCTTTTGGATTTCGCTGAAACAAAATCTAAGTCAAAATCCTGGAGGATGAATATCCATCTACTGATATTTCCACCTACTACCCGTCATGTCAACATGTACTGAAATGGATTCACGACAGCAAGGACGGTGGTGTTGTGAAACAAAACATATTGACAGAACCGTTGAACAGCATGGACTGCTGCTAAAGCATGTTTTTCGATATGAGAATAATTGAGTTCCGGTCCTATGAGACCTCGGCTTAGGTAATAGATGACATATTCTGAGAACAAGTCATCTTCCTGAACTAAGACCATGCCAATGGTTGACTCTATTGCAGCTAGATATAATAAGAAATCCTTGTTATAGTTAGGTGGCCGGAGAAGAGGGGCAGTTGTGAGTGCATGTTTCAATGCAGTGAAAGAGCATTGAGCAGCCTTGTCCTAATAAAAAGGAACGTCTTTCTTAAGTAAGCACATAAATCCCTTGGTGATATTGGCATAGTTAGCGATGAAGCGTCTTAAAAAATTCACCTTGCCCAGTAGACTCTGAAATTGAAGGATTGTGCATGGGGGGGGGAACTGAATTATTGCCTCAACCTTGAGAGGATCGAACATGATCCCTATTGTTGACACTATGAAACCTAATAAATGTCCTGATGTTATGCAAAAGCTACACTTGTTTGGATTCAAGCGAATCCGGAAGTAGAGACAATGCTCAAAGATAAGTTTGAGGTGTGTGGGATGATCTATTCTCTTGCGAGATTGAGATGCTAAATCATCTAAATAGGCCTCGACTATATGCTTGAGGTCATGAAAATAAAAAGACATGGCCTGCTGAAAGGTGGATCCATCATTTTTTAGACCAAAAGGCATCTTACGATACACGAATGTACCCCATAGACAGATGAATGTTGTTTTGTGCTAGTCTTCGGGTTTGATTTGTATTTGATTATATCCCGAAAAACCATCCATGAAAGAGAAGGCCTCGCAACCCACACATTCATCAATTATTTGGTTGACGAATGGTGTGGGAAAATTATCTTTGGGACATGCCTCATTCAAATCATGGAAGTCTATACATACACGAATTGTGCCTTGTTTTTTATTGATCGACACGGGGTATGACACCCATTGGATCAAATGGATAGGATAGATAAAACCAACTTTTAGCAGTTTCTCAACCTCAACCTTAATGGTTGTTGCTTTCTTGGGGTTAAATGGACGAAGCTTCTACCGGACAGGCTTGGCATATGGATAAGTTGTGATTTCATGTTCAACTATTTTTGGATCGATGCCTAGCATTTCATCGTAAGACCAGGAAAAAACGTCAAGGAATTCTTTAAAAAGATCTGTGTAGATTTGAATCTCTCCAGGGGAGCAGTTAGCTCCAATTAAAACATTCTCCACAACGCCAGGGTTTCAAGAGATATTAATCGGTAAGGTTTCAGCGATAGTTGCCATATTACCCTTAGCATAAGCCTCATGTGTAGCTAAGGGATTAATAGGACAAGACCTATCTCCCGTCATAGTCAAGATGAATTCTCCAGCTTTGATTTTGCTTAACTCTGGGAGGAAGTATGATCTGTGATGAAGATATTCCCAGGGTTTGTCCAGACTAGTCATTGCCTCAATTATAGCTTCATCAAAGGGAAAGAATAAGTCTAATTAATCGATGTCAGTGAGAGAGTCCTGAGCCCAAATAGGCTCTAGAAGTGGATTGAATTCTTGTGCATGAGTTGGATCAGTGTTGGCTGAAGCTTGCTGGACTAAAGAGTATGCTACTTCAGCTGTGGACAAGGGCATGGACATGATTGGGTGCCCTGTCCCATCCATCGTGACCGATGGGGAAGTATCCATGAATTGTTGAAGTAAGTTGTGCGGAACAACGAAACTTGAAAAATATCAACCTTATGGTGATTGGATATAAACTTGATATTGCCTTGAGGGGGTGGGTAATTGAAGGTACCCATCAAAAATGGGCACAAACCAACCCCTACATTGACTACACCTAGTTGAGAATTATCAATCATCGGGACCGTGGACGCCCCCAATGAAGGGTTAGGTCTGGAGAAAGACAATTGATCGATGGTCACTATCCGACCCTCATGTGGAAACAACAAGACCCAAGAAACTATAGCAACCACAACTTGCATGGAATAAGTCCAACTCCTTACTAACAAGAGGTTATAGTCGAGAGGTGCATTGACTACCTCTACCTCGACACACATGGTATTCACTCTTAACTGCATGGGGAAAGAGGGAATGATACCATGTGGTCGAAACAAACGACCATCGAAAGAAGTGAGGAGATTAGGTGACAGAGACAAAACGGGTTGGCCGACGACCTTCCAACATGCCAATGACATAACGCATGTCAAGGCTCCCTCATCAACCACCTTGTTGAATATATTCCGAGTAAATGTTTTTGTGGGATAATCCACTACTATCTAAAACGCTACATGGTAAGGCAGACGAGGTTTTAGTTCGATTGTATCCATCATGATTGTACCCAGATTACAAGTCTCGGTAGATCCTAAAGTGGTTAACAAGGCTTTCCTCTAGGAAGGGCATCTTTGGAGGACCTCCAAAGCGGACATCACACAAGGGGCTTGTGATAAATCTTCCACCATAGAATAGTTCTGGGCAACCCTTGCGTTTGGGTTGTGAGAAGATTTTTTGAAAGCACCTTTGGGGATGTGTGTCATCATTTCACCCAACATCTTCTCAATATGTAGAGGAAGAGATGGGAGTTTGACTTCTTTTCCCTTCTCAGAAGTGCTTGGTTTACTATAGCCATGTGCTCTAGTCGATATAAAAGCATCACCCCTCACCATATATACATTCACGAATGTGGGGTTGTTTGAAGACGTAGAGGATCCTTGGTTGCCCCCTTCCATGCTTGCAGAGCCTTGGGTTAGATTTTGCCCATGTTGAAATGGATTGGTTAACACAATAGGTTATTTCTGCGTCACAAAATTTTGGGCTTCTGCAAGCCGAGGACATAGATGGGTCGGGTGGTCTTCCACGCATAAGTTGCATGGATACCTCTCCTTCTGTTTCTCAGTGTTGTCCTTGCCAGCATTATTGGTAAGTTTTTTATCCCACTTACCCTTCTTTCATTGTTTTTTCTTTCCTTCAGGCTACTGGGTGGCCTTTTTATTAGTCAATTGCACTGTGTGTACATCCGATGTTTTGGGAGGGGGAGTGGCCAAAGCAATAGTTTGGCTGGCCACTGTGTGTTGTATATACAACTACTTCATCAATTGCTCAGCGAGCTTTTGTAACACACCCACTATCATATTTTAAAATTTTTGGGAATTATCTCCCATACATGAGAAATCTCCATAACCTTTGCATTAGCGAAATGCCAATCCCTGGTTCTATATCGGAATTCGGGGTTTCTAGGATTAAGATTCATCACCCCCTAAGACTCGCCTTTCCCCGAATTCCGACGCGCTCCCTACGCATTAGCTCTCTTGGTTCAGCTCCCGGATCCACAGGACCTGCTACCATATGTCCACAGCCCTATAGCTACCCATCGATTATCTCCCTCTCAAAAGGAACAATCGGGATATCGCGACTCGGGAGTTCGCGATTAACGCGAACACAATTCACATACACAACAAGTCCCCGATCCCCGATGGTCAACGGGTAAACACTTTCCTCTATCGGAGATTTTCCTATCGGGAAATCGACGCATGAAATGTCATGATTCACTTACACAGTGAGTCTCTGAACCCTGAACCCCGATATGCTTCCACCTGTATTCCACCGGCGATCGCAGTCCCACACGCCACGTCACTTCGGGATTTTGCAGATTGCGAATCCGCGATGCAGGACTCTTTGACGTCGAGAACCCCGATTCTCCGAACGCCGAAACCCCGAAGTCCGATGCCACCTGTCCTCCACTTGGCTATCGGGAAATCGAGATTCGGGAAATCGCGGTTCCTGGTGCACAAGGTCACAGGCCTTGCCAAACCCCGAATCCCGACTCCTCAGGATCCTTCGCCACGTGTCCCTCCGATGATCGACGGCTCCCGTTAAATTCGGGAAATCGCCGGTCGCGATTTCAAAGAGTATGAGACCCTTACCTCCGGAAACGTCGAACGCCGAACCCTGATATCCAGGATCTGATGCCACGTATCCCCGTCCCGATCGACGGCCTCGATTGATTCGGGAAATCGCTGGTCGCGATTTCAAAGAGTTTGAACCCTTGTCTCCAGGAAACACCAAACCCCAAATCCCGATCCTCAGGGATCTCACGCCACGTGTCCCTATCCTGATCGACGGTTCAGTTCGATTCGGGGAATCGCGACTCGCGATTTCACAAGGTGTAGAACTCTCACCTTATCAATCCCCGAATGCCGAAACCCGAAGTCCGATGGACATTGGTTCTCCACACCTGAGCTCACGGGTTATCTCCCGCGCAACTCCTCCACGATCGGACGGTCCTCGGGATTTCGCGAAATTTCACTGGAGTCACCCACCGTCGATTTGGTATCACGATTCCTTTGTGCACAAGTTGCACGACTCCGGAAATTCCGATACCACGACCTCCGACTCTCCGGGATCCGCTGCCATATGTCCCTACTGTTGGACGGCTCAGATCCTTTCGGGAAATCGCATATCGCGGTTTCCTTATGTATGAGTCTTTTGTTTCAGAAACCCCGATTTCCCGATCCCCGACTTTATGGGATCTCCTGACACGCGTCCTGCACAATGGACGGTCCAGATCTGATCGGGAAATCGCATATTGCGATTCCAATGTGTAATGGTTCTATACTCCCAAAATCTCCGATGAGAGAAATTCCGATGCCTTCCAGGACGCCGACACGTGTCCTGCCGAGATCAACGGCTAGGATTCCTTCTCTGCACACTAGGGTTTAACTCTGGCGCATCTTCTCGGAATCTGACGGTCGTCGGGACTATGATCTAAGATCCGACGGTCCAGGTCATTTCCTTGCATGACTACCTCTACGCTTAACCCCTGCGCCGCTTCTCCAGATCCAACGGCTGACGGGTAATTGAACCGAAATCTAACGGTCCAGATTCC
>ML782373.1:681762-699845 GCA_009831015.1 Picea engelmannii | reverse complement strand
TTATTTAAATTTGGGTTTTGAATATATTTTTTTTAATGTGTTTTTTTCTTCATTAAAAAAATATAAATTTGTGAATATTTTCTCCTTTCTCTTTATTTATTTTTTAATGTAAATTAAAAAATTAAAAAGTTAGTAAATAAATTTTCAAGTGACCATTTGGGATCCAATTTTGGGTTTTTTATTTGCATGGGGATTTGTTGTCAAGACCACCATTTCAATTAGATCTTAATTAGCTGCAATTTTAACTTTCAGATAAAAATAAAAAAAAATAAAAAAAAAAAAAATCTTTAAGTAGTGTCACTTTTTCATTTAGGTGTTGATTTGAAGGTTTTTCTAAGAAAATATTTTATGTTTTAAGGCCATGCTTGAAAAAAGTTGTAATTTTGACCTGGTTAGAAAAATGGTGCTACAGGTAGCACCACGTTTTGATTTGGGGGTTGATTTTAAAGTTTTTCTGAGAAATCATTTGATCTTTTAAGCCCATGCTTGAAAAAAATTGTAATTTTGACCCTGTTACAAAAAAAGGTGCTACTGGTAGCACCACCTTTTGATTTGGGGGATTGATTTTCATGTTTTTAATGCAAAAATATGGGTTTTAAGGGCTAGAGTTCTCGTTTTGAGGTCATAGATCTCATTAAGTAGGTAACTTTGTTTTATGTGTTGTAATGCCCTTAACGGTTCCTGTCCCATGCTTGAATTTTGTGTTCCCTTAACTCAGTTTGTGTTGTTTCTGGTATATGTGTGATAACCCCTTTTTCTGTGCAACACTTCTTCCTGTCTACCTTTGTATTTCTTCTTGTTTTTCCCCTCTTTATCTATTTTCTTTCCTTTTTTCTACTTTTTGTTTGTTTGTCGATGTTTTACCTCCCTACTATAGTACAACTACTATGATACATGTGTTCTTGCATCGTTTAGATTAATGTGCAGGTGGTGGACCGTCTCTATAGATTTTGAGTTGACTTCCATTCACCAAGCCTCCCAAGGCTTCTCCATTCAAGGTTTCCAACTATGCAACACCTGCTTCTGTCACATGCTAAATCACATATGGTCCTAACTAGTGCATTCAAAACTTTCCCAATTGTTGCATGAACTTACTATTGTAGAGTAATACTAAGTCTCCCACTTGAAACTTTTTTTGTTTAATGTGTCTATCATGCCATGCCTTCTCTCTTTCCTTCTGATCTTGTTGATGGAAACCCATGACAAAAGGATCTTCCTCAAGCTGTAACAATTATGACATTCTCTCTTCCACTGCGCCAGAGTCCAAACAATAAGTAATTGTTTCAATGCATAGGCTAGACACAATAAATTCCATGAACATCAGTGCTTCTTGTCCATAGACCAACCTAAAAGGTGTATGTCCTATCAACATTTTTCTTATGGTCTTGTAGGCCCATAATACTGCATGAAATCTTAAGTTCCAATCATATCTACCTATGTTGCATATCTTTGTCAAAGAATTCTCCAAAATTTTATTTAAAGCTTCTATTGTCCCATTGGCCTGAGGATGATACAACGTACTCTTCTAGTCATGAATTTGAAATTACTTTGTCCATGATGCAATTGTCTTATTCAAGAAGTGTGTTCCTTGGTCACTGAGTAGAATGTGCAGAAATCCAAATCATTTGACTACATTCTCAAATAGAAACCGCATGACAATCTCCATGGTGTAGTATATGACTGGTGCTTTTTCTACCCATCTAGTCAAATACTCTGTCGTAGTGATTATGTACCTAGAGCTTGATCTTCTTACTTATGGGTTGATTGGTCCAACAAATTATATTATCGATTTATCAAACTCTTGCAATGTAACCTATGGATGTAAATACATCTCATCCCTCCTGGATGGGTTTCCCACCCTTTGAAAAACATCGCATGTCTAACAGTATTCTTTATCATCTTTATGAAGTGTGCGCCACCAAATTCCTGTGCACAAAATATTTTGTGTAGTTTATTTACCTACGTAGTGTCCTCCTACAATCCCTTTGTGTGCTTCTATGAGTATCATAGGACTTTCATGCTCCAACAAACATCGTCTCAATACTCTATCTGCACCTAACTTGTATAAGTTCCCTGCAATCAATTGATAGTCTACTGCTTTAACCACTAATTGATTCTTCTGCTCAATTGTCATTTCAGACAGGTCCATTCCTGTACTTATAAAATGCATGATGTATGTGAAGTACTCATCACCATTTTAACTACAAATAGTTGTGCATCTAGGAAGTTGTCATCTATTTTCCCTGCATCTTCTCCTAATATTATGAACAATAAATGATCTGGTCCTGCATTTAACTTCCTTGGTTTCACAACAACCTCAAAATCATACTCCTAAAACAATAATAACCACCTGCATGTCCTTCCCCTCAATACTGTCTTGTTCACTAAGTATTTTAGTGCAGAATGGTCTGTATACATCTGAAAATAAGAACCTGATATTATTCACGATAAATGATCTATTCCTACATTCAACTTCCTTGGTTTAACAAAAACCTCAAAATCATACTCCTAAAACAACAATAACTGCCTGCATGTTCTCCCCCCCAACACTGTCTTGTTCACTAAGTATTTTAGTGCAGAATGGTCTGTATACATTTTAAAATCAGAACCCAATAAATAATCTCTAAACTTATGTAGCACATATACCATTGTCGATTCTTCTCGTTTTGTGGTAGTATAATTATTCTCTTCTATGGACAATGTCCTACTTGCAAAACAAATTGGGTGATCTATGTCTCCTTCCCCTATTTGAGATAATATTGCACCCAAATATATGGATGATGCATCTACATGAACATGGAATTCCTTGTTCCAATATGGAAAGATCAAAATTGGCGCAGTCACTAATTTCTTTGTTAAGGTGTTCAAACCCTTATGAAAGTCCTCATTCCACTGGAACTTTGCTCCCTTCTTCAACAATTTCTCCATAGGTGTTTTAATCTATGCATAACCTTTGATGAACTTCTTGTAATATTCTGTATAACCGAGAGTTTCCCTCAATGGTCTGATTGTTGTAGGTGGATGTAAATCCAAAATCATTACAATCTTGGCAGGATCCACTAACAAGCCTTCTTGTAGACCACATGGCCCAAAAAAATCCCAAAAGGCGCGAAAACAATACATTTATTCAAATTCAATGAAATTCAACATTGTCTACACCTATCCAACATTAACCTGAGAACTTCTATGTGATACTTCAGTAGACTAAATACAATCCAATAATCTAAGTATACTTCAAGGAACTTATGAATAAATTCCTTAAAAGTTGCAACAACAACTCTTGAAAAAATTGTAGGTGCATTCTTCATCCCAAAAGGAATCACTCTACATTGGTAACTTCCCCACTCTATCAAAAAAGTAGGCTTATACCTGTATTCATGTGCCATCTTTATCTGATGGTATCCTGAGAAGCCATCTATGAAATAATAAGTCTCTTTCCCTCCTACATTCTCTAGTAGTATCTCATCTGTGAATGGTGTTGGGAATGGGCATATACATGCATCATTTATCTTCCTCAGATCTATGCAAATCCTGATTCCACTTGTTTTCTTATCTTTCACTACCAATGGACTTATCCATTCTGATTCCACCACTAGTTCAATGGTCCCTGCTACTAACATCTTTTCTATCTCTTCCTTCACCTTATCTTTATACTTCATATTTAACCTGTAGGGTCTCTGTCACACTGGTTTAGCATCGGGTTTCAAAGGGATCTTCATCTCACCTAATTCCCCAACAATCCCCTTCATCTCTTAGAATGTAGTTGGGAATAGATCATGATACTCATGCAATAGATATGCAATCTTCTCCATTATTTCAGCATTCAAATAATCCCCTACCTATGCAAACTTTGGATTCTTTGTCATCCCAATGTTTACCTTCTGTGTATTTATTGGTTGTGTGTATGAAATAGTCTCATCTCTAGCCCTTCTACTACACGTTCCCCCTTAGTTTCAATTACTTGCACATTCCTAGGATCTTCCTCATCATGTTCTTCTTTAGTGACATTGTAACAATCTAGTAATTCATGGACAGTCATAGAATCTCTGTGTGCATTGAAAACATGTACCACCTCCATCGTCCCTTCTCCTGAGAAGATCTTTTTTTGAATGACCTATAATGTTGCATTTATTAGTGGAGATTCATGTTCAAATGTAAAAATTACTTTGAACCTTTCAACCAACTCATCCCAACTTGCTATTTCTCTATGCATTTCCATCTCCAAGTACCAGTTCTTTCGAATTGTATCCAGTGTATGTATAAACATGTGCATCCATTCCTTTTTTGGTATTGAACTCCATATGGTTCTTCACTACTCAACATGACCTACTGGTTCATTTATCCCTGTATACTTCTATGTAATATTCTCCACCTTGGTACCGAATATCAATTGCATTAGTATTCTACATTGCAATCAATCTTCCATCCTCTCTTTATGTGCAACCCACCATCTAGCTGGAGTAGCTTTTAGGACAACATCTAGTGCCAACAACCTTTGTTGTTCGGGTACCTACAACTCAAAAAACTTTATAAAAGAACTGATATCAATCAATCCATCATACATGGGTGGATCACATAGTTCATTTCCAATCCAGTGCAATGATCGAGTTATGTTTGCACATTGTCTAGTTGATACCTCATGCCAATGTTCCAGAACTTCCTTTGAATCTGATGCACATGAACTAATACTTATCCAACTTAGCGCACCATCTACAGTTGGGTTTGTTATCTATCTAGGAGTCCTTCCCAGGTTGTAGCTTGAAGAAGCCTTGTAACTTAAAGTGTGAATGATTTGGTGTTTTGTGTTTGGATCAAATGGGAAATACTGACCTACTGGATTTGTGTCAAGACAGTCAAATGTGTACAACCAGATGAGACAATGCTCTCAAGAATCAATAATCATATGGATAGCTTATTGGTGGGTGAAGAAGGATATGCTTATTAACCAGAACACACATGTGATGGGTTAAATAAGATAGTGTTGATTAATTATTAAATCACATTTTATGAATTGACAAGCAATTAAGATAAACGTAGATCACTAACAACCATGAAAGTACAAGAAAAGAAAGAAATGGAAATATGACATCAATAAATGAGAGGAACTTGTGATCTGTATTATATCATAGAAAAGGTCTATTACAGAAATGGTGGTGTATCAGTCTCTCCAGAATTGAACCCCCTACATCTTCAGAAGTTCATGGCTTTATAGCCTTTACAAAAGATATCTAGATCTTGGAAAACTGGATCAAATTTACTTAAAATAGAAATTCAAAACAAGTTCATGAAAATAGGAAAAGATCGTATTTCATAGGTCTACATCTTATATCAAATGGTCTTCAAAATATTCAAAGTCTTTGATAGCTGCAATAGATCTTCATAAGATGATAGATAATTCAAATTTGCCACCTTTGTCAAAAAGACAATTTTTTGCCAAAATTAGGTAGCAAACTCAATCTTCTCCTCTTGCTGACACTTTTAAAACTGGAAAAAAAACCTAATAATGACACCTTTAACTATTATCTATCATTATAAATCATCCTTGAGGCATCTGGATTAGAGAAACTCAGATCTGTGCATAAATAGCGCCTTTCTGTGTTATTCTTTTGTTTTCGACAACTAATGGGTATGAGACAGAATGCAATAAGCTATTGAAAGCTAAGATTTTGGTAGCTAACAACACATTTTGGAGCCCGACTAAGCTACCGAAAGTGCAGACTTTCAAAATTGCAAAAATGCATTTTCTCTCAGCTTGTTGATCTTCAATGCTACTCTTTTGGGGCCTCTGCAGCCTAACATTTCCTCAAAAAGGAAGTTCCATCACCAATATGAAGCCTTACATGGGGATCATCATAGCCTAAAACAATGTTTGGGAAAAACTATTTGAATACAGTGATAACCATTTCATCAATCTTACATATATCAATTTCTTCCACTGAACTATGTCGACATCCAGAAGATCCAATGCCTTACATAGTGCCAAAGAAATTGAAGATCCAATGCCTTACATAGTGACAAAGAAATTGTAGTAAGACAGGCCTCCCTTTCCTCTTCACTATCATCATCTAGCATAGGTTCCTCTCCATGTTCAGTCGAAGTAGTGATTGCAGCTACCTGCATGGACCGACTACGACACTCTTTCCTTTCTTTAATATCCTGGAGCTTTGACTCTGTTGCTTTTGTCATTTGAACCTTGCTATATTTTTGGCTCTCCTTGCTTTAGGTGTATCCATGCCATATTGGGAGAAAGCATCTACTTCTTCCTTGGGAACAAGCTCTAGTTTCTCACAGATTGAAACAAACTCCTTCAAATGTGCTTGACAAGTTTTAATAATCTGCAATCTGTTAGAATTATGGATCTTTTCTATCAATTATCCAAGATAGTAAGGCACTAGCAAGTATTTCAAATCTGTAGTACTAATGTCTTCTTTACCCTCATTTGGTGAAAATAATCCTAATTGGTCTATCATAGCATCACATTTCTACAATATAGCACATGCCCTTTTTAATTTATCCTGATCCACGGTCGAATCTGCTGCAGTCAAGTGGATTTGGCATGTCTGCTCATCTTCAGTGGCCTCTAGATGCTCCATATAGTCACTACATATCTGTCTTGTGACATCATATACCTCTGGATCATCATAACCCTGATCTATAACTGCATAAAAAGGAAATTACCATCTACTGTCATGCACCTCTAGTTCAAAACCTGAATTCATAATATTACTTTCAATTTAGGCAACAATTCCTGATAAACTAATAGTCATCTGACCCTCTTTCAGTTTGCCAAGAGTTTCTTCGATTCTCCTTCATTGATCTAAGTTTTTCCTGAATCATCGATCGAGCACAGTAGTAATCTATGGGAGAAAAGCTATTGTTAGGGTATAAATGAACATCGTCATAATGAAAATCAAAGCACCTTCCCTCCGAGACTTGAAAATATAATTTTACTAGAATTCTTACCTCATTGTGTTGATTAGCTAGGTCAGAGTTAAAATTATCAATATTTACACCATTTAAATGGACTGATGTCTCGGACACTAACAAAATTCCTGGTGTAGTAGAGTATTGATAACAGATGGAGAGGAAATGACTCAACGCTTTGTGTTAGGCAATGGCATGTTGTGTGGCTTATGTATTAGTTTATATGATGAGGTGAATAGCATATGGAACTCGGGGCTTGTGCTTGGTCTTGATGTGTTGACATGAGAATTGACTTATGTATTGAGTCTGTGGCTTGAATCGTGACTCCATCCTTCTGCATAGATAATTCCTCATGGCCCTTTTTGCATATGGCCTGGTGCCTGTTGTTTAATTTGTAGCTTGAGCCTGAGATTAGACTCGTGGCTATACATCACACAATGATGCATTCCATTAAAACTACTCAAAACCTAACTATACAAATCACAAGACAACCGTCTATTTGGCATTTATTTTTATTTTCTCAGAAATCAAATCCCCCAAACATCAAATGTTTAGATCCTATTTGGAGTGGGAGCTAGCACTTTCTCTTTAGGTTTGGTGTATTGCATGGATTTGGAGACTTGAATCGTGCATGGCTTGATATGTGAATTGGATTGTGGGCTTAGGTTTCGGGGATCAACACTTGTGCACACACACACCATTTTATGTCATAGTGTCATATATATTCTTTATTTCAAACTGTAAAGAAACCTAAAACTAGAGTTTTAGGCTCTAATAACTGGGATTTTTGGATTGCAGATCAAGAGGGAAAAACCAAAACAATATTAGGCAAAGAGATCAAGGAGCTTGTCAAGGTTGATTGGGGAATTGGAGATCAAGACATTTGCCAATAAATGAGAATGAGTGTATTTAAGTAAAAGTGAAGAAAACACTATAAAAAATAGCATTTTATTTTTTATCACTAACAGGGTTAACATAATAATCCATATGCATAGTCATATTATACAATTTGTGAATGTCATTACCTCTTGTTGGCTCTATGTACCTCTTTCCTTCTATCAGGTCCAATGGTGCAGTAACCTTCAAGTATCCTACCTCAAATATCATTTCCCTCCTCTTCAGATTAATGATCTCTTGATTATCAAAGGCCCATTCAATTCCCATAAGTTTTGGATATGCTTTACTATCATCCATGATCTCAATGAATTCAAATTCTACTACACTACACAATCCATCTATGTTCACAGGTACTCTCGTCAATCAGCCAATCGGGACTATCCTGTGTTGGTTTTCCAACCTTAACTAAATAGGAGACCAAATCAACTTGGGTTTTCCCATCATTTCCCAGGTCCGCTTTGGTAATACATTCACATAAAACTCCAAGTCCAAGATAACATTATCCACATCATATTCCCTAATCTACGCACTTAATCTAAATTCTTCGATGGTCCTCTTTTTGTGCAGTACCTAATTCACTACCCTCTGTGTGATAGGAAATTCCCTTTATTGTACATAATGATCAATCGTTTCACATAATGCATTAATCACAATTTCATCTTTCATTAACTATATGCAACTTCTCAAAAAATATTTCATATTACTTACCTTCCCTAATGGCTTCTCTGGCATAGTACGATCATAGACAGGAGGTGCATAAGATGTTGATGCTACCCAATATGGTCTGAGTATCTCTTTTCTTTCCCGCTGATACATCTCCTTGTCTTGCTGAGGATCAAATGTTGGCACAGTTCCTACTAATTTCCTTACCCATTGCTCAGTCTACTTCCCCCCATTCATTACATCAACCCCTGTTCTAGTTCTATTGCATGTAATAGATGCTACTCTAGGTCCTTCATTGTGTTTTTTAGCTGATATATTCTATACATTTTTATTTGGATTTTGGTTCTAAATCCCTATTTCTTGCCATTTCACCATTAGTTGAGGAATATCTTATGTCGCATGGTCCAATTCTCTACAATATGTGTAGGTTGTACATGGATTTTGGAATTCACAACTAAGTTTCCTGGTTGATTACAATTATAACATATTATCAACCCTCTACCTCCTCTTCCAAAATTTCCTCTACCTTGACCTCTGCCAAATTTTCCTTTGTTTCCTTGGTTAAAGCATCTCTTATTATTATATTGTGGACCACCTCCTTCTGTTGTAGCATTCTCCTCCCGAATCCTATACATATTTGATGTACTCTCTTTCATTAAATCGAATGTACATAAATCCTTCTCTTCGTGCCTGAATAACTTGCAAAAGTTGCAAAATAAGTTCCTTGGCATACTCTGATATTTATCTAGTAGTGGACACTGAGTCCAGTGATGTCCCCATTTCTTACATATTTTAAAATATCCCCCTTCTAATAATGGATTTGGTTCTCCAGTTTCCAAATATTGCATAAATGTTGGGCATTTGTCCTTGTGGTGGCCTTAAGTTCTACACTTGGTACACCAAACTTGTTCTCATTTCTCCTTCCCTTTTGTAAGATCTACCAATTGAATTTTCAAGGCAACTAACTGCATCTGTACCTGTGCCATCCCTCCACTTTATCCTATAGGGGATGCTTCCCATTTCATTGCGATCTCCAGTGCTTCAAAATGTGACACAACCTTTTGTTGTATCAATGGATCATGGATGTGTGGTAAGAGTCCTGCAATAAACCATTCCCTATGTTTCTAATCAGGAATTTGAAACATTAACCTGCCCATCACGTCCTTGAATCTCTAATCAAAGTACCATATTGACTCAGTGTGTTCCTTATTTATTTCCTTCACCTCGACAATGTACTCCGACTTGGATTTTGGTTTCTTGAACTCTTTCAACAATGTTTTTTCTAATTTCTACTAAAGTGCTTGCTTGTATTGTAGGTGTGGTACTCTACAGTTTCATGTACCAGACTAGTGCGTGACCTATGAATGTTGTTTCCAATTGCAAAATATTTATGGCCTCATCTTGGACATTATTTTCAGCCCAAATTGATTCACATATGAATAAATGTTATTCTAGGTCCTTCATCCAAACTCCCTGGAACTCGGGAAGTCTCAATGTGTTGTCTAACCCTTCCATGTTGTTTTTTGTAGTAACTCCACTTGGTGATGTTGGATGACTCTGAATCATCACACTGCCTTCGCTACTCTAACTACTACTATTTTGACTTCCTCTGCTAACTACAAGTGCTTTCGACATAGGATCTAGGTGAGGCACACGGATCTAGGTGAGGCACATAGGGTCGTGGAATCGACGCAGGATCCAGTCTGAGTAAGACTTGTCAGCTCTTCTTTTATAGGAATGAACTGAGAATTCTCTTTGTCTCCTTCTACATATGGTATTTCTATGATCTGAATGATTTCACAAGGTCCTCTCCACTCATACTCATTGCACGACTCTCTCTTCTCATCCCTAGTATTCAACCTCTTGTACCTTCTTCCACTACGTAGTACTCCAAACTCATCTTATTCCTTTTATATACAGTCCTCATCTCTTTGCATCCTCAGTCCCTCCCCTCCTTCTTGATTTCTCTCCTACCCTCATAGTATCTTCTGGTCATCCCCTAATTCCCCTATGTGTGCAAATTCCCTTAGCAATCAGAATCCATTGTCATCACGCATATGTAGCATAACAACTTATTTATCCATGTACCCAATGATTTCATGAACCTTCCGAGCGGACCTTTGAAGAAATTCCTCTCTGCAACACTGTATGAATGGGTACAATCTACTACAATATCTGTAATATAACCTCCCAATATACTGTCCAACCAAAAATCAATTGCATGAGAAGTCTTATTACTTACAGAATTCAACTTCCTTACCAACTCAGGAGTCCATTTCCTCAGTGATGAAGTTTGGTACCTTCCAGTATTCTCCACCAATACTAACCACTCAGTCAAAATAATCAATAATTTTCCAAATAAAATTTCATGTAGCTCTATGTACACATATCGTTTCATCCATTTCTTATTTCTCATATGAGGGTTTCTATTCTCTTTTTGAGCAAATTATCATTCCTTCCCTTCTATCCATTATGAGATTTCTTTCTTAGTCAACCTCTAAAACATTCCCTTAATCACAGATTCTACGTCCTGGAAATGGAACCATTTGTTGGTGTGTGGTTGTAAGACCCTATATTCAGTATATCTAACCAACGAAACCCTTCATACACCAACCCTTTCATCATCACCTGCATGCAAGTGAAGTCTCACTCGAGGCATCTATTGGGGATGTAGGAACCAAGTTTTTGTAGTATTGAGGGAATGGGAGGTGATCATCTTATCCATTCTTAATTATCTACTCTATGCGCATTATTATGTGTGTTTTTCCTTAATTAATTAGTGAATTCAATTGTATAGCACCATTATATTGCATATTGCAACATAAACTATTTGTCGTAACATTCATAACTACTACGCAGTGATCATATAATAACCAGATCTAGTCTAACATGCATAACGAGAACATTCATGATCGATCACATAACAATCCAAATAGACATAGTAATTAACATTTTTCACCAAACTTTGGGCTATGGCCACAACGACTAGCTTCTTTATTATTCTTTATGTAATGATATCAAGCTTGTGACATGTGCTTACAATAGATATATCATGTTATCTCTCTCTCCATCTTGCCTAGACGCTCTATAGTGAAAGCCTCTCGCTATGACTTCTCCTTAAACAATCACACATAGACTCTTCCATTCTTAGTATATTCTCTCACTCTCCTCGATCGGTGTCAACAACCAACAACAACAACCTATTCTACCCAACCCATTACATATTTATACATGGACTCTATGGCTCAAAGCCCTACTTGTTTGACCCCAAAACCCAATTAAAACTCATTTTGACTCATTACAACTCAAGTTGACTCATTTTTTGGCCGTTCTTTTCCTTATTTTGTGTCTGCATGTTGCTTTTGAATTCATGACTGGTATTCTTCCCACTTTTGTGCCTATTTCTTCATTTGCATGCTGAATTGTTGTCCTTCCTTTTCTCCCGCTTTATCTTCCATCTTTATTCTCTTGCTTTATTCTCCACTAAGTATGATTTTACTACGCACTTCAATCCTTAATGTTCCCTTACTACACACTCTACTCCTTCCTTCTCTTCTTTCTTCTGATGCTACACATTTCTTTCATACTTAGATTTTCCCTCAAAATTGTATCCAAAATTCACGTCCAACAACTAGAGTCCATGTGAAAGCATTCTTTTTAAGGAGAGCAACAAGAGGTGCTGCAAATTTTCCATAATTATGGACAAACTCACCATAATATCCCATTAGACCCAGAAAACCATGCAAGCTATTAATATTTTTAGGGTAAGGTGAATCCTTCATAGCTTCAATTTTCTTAAGATCCACCTGTATTTCATCCTGGCTAACAATATGAACCAGGTACTCTACTTTTGAGGCTCCAAAGGAACATTTAGATTGTTTCAGGAAAATTTGGTGCTAAGAGAGTAGATGGAGAACTTGATCCACATGGATGAGATGGGTTGTCCAATTTTTACTATAGATGATAATATCATCAAAGAAAACTAAGAAAAAATAATGGAGAAAAGCATGGAAGACATGATTCATGATACTTTGGAAAGTGGAGGGAGAATTACCCAGGCCAAAGGGAATTAACAAGAATTCATAGTGACCCTCATGAGATATAAATGTAGTGTTGGGAATTTCTTCCTCTTTCATATGTATCTAGTGGTAGCCAGAACACAAATCAAGTTTAGTGAATTACTGAGAACCACTCAATTCATCCAATAAATCATCAGTGACATGAAAATTTTCTTTTATGGTGAGTTTGTTGAGGATGCAAAAGTCTGGAAACATGCCCCAAGTTCATTTTTTCTTGAGTACCATGACCACATGAGAATAATAGAGGCTGGTACTAGGATGGATAACACCTGCTTCAAGCAATTCTTGAACAATTTTCTCAATTTCATTCTTCTGGGAAAAGGGATGATGATAAGAGTGAAAATTGGGAGGAAGACTTCCTAGGACTATATGAATGAAATGATCATGAACACCATGGGAAGGGGAAAGTCCATGGGGAGTGGTAAAAATAGCTTGGTGTTGGGAGAGGACAGATTAGAGGTCAGGGTGCACAAAGGGTGTCTCAACGGCTTGAACGGAATGGAGTTGGGAAATAATTCACAAATGACCTTTTTTAGGATATTTTCAATTCTATGGGAACTGATGATCTCATGGGATACTGATGTGATGCCTTGGAACTGCTATTGTTGTCCCTCCTATTGGGATTGCATGGTTAATTCCTTAAAATCTATGAGGATGGGGCCTAGAGTGCGTAACCATTAAACACCAAGAACAATGTTACAACCACCCATGTTGATAGTAAACAAATGAGATTTCAGGTGGTACTAACCAATTTGTAGGTGCACATTTTCACAACTCCCACCACATTTCATGGAACCGCCATTGACAATCATGATTTGAAAATTGTTGATGCACATATATAACAATTGATTTCCTGGGAAATTAAATGGTGAATAAAATTATGGGTGTTGCCACTCAGTGTTGATATAATTCTAGGGTCAACTTGGGTGGATACATTGGGTACTTTTATCTTCAACATAAGGAAAAAAATTTTAACATTTTCTTATAAGAAGAAGAAAATCACATTGTAGGAAATTATAATGAAGTCAATTTTAGAAGATGCATCATCAAAAGACCTAAAGGACGTATCATTAGAGATCCTTCAAGATAACCATAAATCAATACAAAATTTGTAGGATCGACAGAATGAAAGTGACAAGATCATCATTGAAAAAGAAGAAGAGATTTCTCACCTAAGAAATCATAATCAGAAACTACTTACAAAAATTATGAAGTCAAAGGATATAAAACAACGTGTTTCGAAGTTGGAACAAGAAAATCAGTACCTCAGAAAGAAATTATCAGAAAAAGATAAAGAAACATTGCATTTAAAGAACCTTAATCAAATACTATTGGAAGAAATTAGAATGTTGAAAGAAGAAGAATATGAGAAGGAAGACAGGAACAAAGTCGAAAATTCAGATAAGGAAGAAAACTCATGTCTAAATATTCATAATCAAAGTTTGGTCACACAAATCAAGAAGTTGAAGACGAGAAGAAATCACAAAAGGAAAGGTTATAACAATTTTACAGTAAATAAGAAATGACAAGTGAAGAAACAATACTTGAACCTATTGAAATCAAGAAGCCTCTAGTTAAAAAAATCTAGACCTCGGACAAGGGAATAAACAACGATCTAGTTGAATTACCAATAGTATCAAGAATTGAAGAGAGATCCAACAAACAATATTCAAAAGAGATTCGGGTGCTTTATCGTCATCTGAATCACAAGAGTTGTTATGACCAAAAACAAGGTAAAGAGGAATATGAACAATGTTCTTTTTACTGACAACTAAACTACAACATTGTAAAGGAACAAAGACAAAATATACAACTTGTATGGAAGTCTGAAATGAGAAGCCCTTTCAGAAAAATCGATAATCGAGAAATTCCAATGAAGGTAGATTTGGGATGGGTCACTCCCCAAAGCATGAAACACATTAGTTTAGGAATTCAAAGGTTATATCATCTTGTTTCTTCGAGTATCACAACTACAAGCACAAAATATATTGAGAAGACAATGCGAGCCAAAACAAAAGTTAAGGGGAAGCCTTCAGTATTTATGCTTTGAGGAAAAAGCATGTTTAAGGGGAATGAAATGTTACATAAATAAATATATAATAATAATAATAAATAACAGATAAAAATAAATAATGATTAATAATTAACAATGAAGAGTTATGACATCCTAATGAAATGATGCATCTCTTCATGACAGGGAACCCTATATGGGTATATAAGGCCCTTATTTCTCATTGTAATCTCATCTCATATTCATATACATTTTTATTCAATATATTTTCTTGTCCATTATGGATTACAGTTATTTATCCCATTTATGATGGATGTACGTGGTAAGAACCAGATTGGTTCTTTACATATTCAAACCAAGTCTAGGGGTGATCCATGAGGACTTGGGTGTGGATTTTTGTTGGCAAATGTTTAACAGGTAGCGTATGCTTGTCATTGATGGCAAGTACAACACTGAATATGGTAGGATCAGAGTGTGCATCGATGGAAAAACAGGAACAACGTAAGCTCAGGAGGAATTAGTGCAGAGTCGAATGAAATGCGTAGGTGTGCACCAGGGATGAGGTTAACTCATGACTAAAGCTAGCGTACTTAGGATCACAGGCAGATCAAAGGTCGAGGCCTTTGACACTTAGAAATTCTTTCAAGTAAGAAGGATGTGTAATCTTGGAGGAGAAGTGTCACTGATCATTGGATCCCACCCCGAATTCCCGATGATCGTCAGATCTCAATGTAGACAAGAGGAGTGCCCAGATATGGAGGATAGCTCTCAGGCATCAGATCTGAGTGCAGGGTCCGACCACCGTTGGATCGAGGAAAACCTGCACGATCTTTAAAAGTGCAACGAGTAGAGGGCTCACAAATCTTGAAAGCAGGAGGACCGTCCATCTCAGGGGATTATGTGGACTATTGATCCGACTCCCTTTCGGAGTTTCGAGGATCGAGAGTTAGAGATGTCAAAGAATATTGACATCAAGAATCCCGAAATCGCGATGGGTGAAATCCCGATTGAATCTGAACCATCAGATCAAGATGTGATCTAGACCATCAACCCGACTCACATCAGCAGACCATGTCAGCTAGGAACACATGGCACAACCAGGTAATGACAAGTGTCAGACCGATTCAACATACCAAGCACATGTAAGTCACGAATTAGGGTGACACGTGGTAGTTATTTAGCACATGTGACGTCAGCAGAATTACACCATGATGGAGTTTCGAGGATCGTGTGTTGGAGATGTCAAAGAAACAATGCAACAGGAATCTCGATTTCGCGATATGAAAAATCATGACTTAAATCAAAGCCGTTGAATCAAGATCAAATCTGGACAGTTGATTCCAGTCCATGTCGGAGTTTTGAGGATCGAGTGTTGAAGTTGTCAAAGAACATTCACCACAGGAATACTGATTCATGATGTAATCTGAGCCGTCAGATCAAGCTTTGATCTGGACCGTTGATTCCAGTCAATGGAGAGGCATCAGGGATCGAGAGTTGGACATGTCAAAGACTATTGACATCAGGAATCCCGATATCGTGATATGTGAAATCGCAATGTAATATGAGCCGTCAGATTAAGGTTGAATTTGGACCGTTGATTCCATTCCTTGACGGAGTTTCGGGAATCGAGGTTTGGACATGTCAAAAATTATTGACATCAGGAATCCTGATATCACGATATGTGAAATCGTGATGTAATCTGAACCGTCTGATCAAGTGTTGATCGAAGGGCTACTAATGCATGACACAGTGAAACTACCAGAAACCATTGATGGCGTCTGCTAGAGAATTTGAAGAGACTCCTGTGTGATCACCAGAGGAGATGAAGAGTATCGAAGCTTCGCCCAAGTGAAAGAAGACTATTTTTAGAAGGGATTGATAGATGGATGGGCATGTAAGCCTGTAACTAAAACAAAGAAGGTGAGCTCGACTGTCACAGAGGAGACGAAGAGTCTCAACTTCCAGAGAGGTTGAGGAATCTCAACATAACATCCAGTGATGCTGAATGCGTGGGAAAACGACTAGAGAACCTGAAGAGTTACGATGATGATCACGCAGAGCACTCGAGAGGTGGAGGAGATTGGCGTGGTATGAGCATGCATAGGAATGTAAAATATTGCATGCACAAGAGGCACAGAATCCATAAATACACAGTACATAGAAGATATGGGGTTGTTGTTGCTATTGGAGTTTGTTGTGGTTGTTGTTGGTGAAGGCGATTCATGTGTGGAGAAGGAGGAGAGTGCAGCAGTTGAATAGCACAGAAGAGGAACTATGCATTGAATGGACATGGCACACATAGCATAAAAAGTGGAAGAACAGACAGCGCAAGTGATGTGTGCAGAAAGGCAATGAGGCAGACAGAGCAATGAAATGCAGCAGAACAATGATGAGTCTGGTAAGCCATTGTTGAACATCATATCACTGTAATAAGTTTCAGTAGCAAAGGTTTATATTTCAGGGTGGTTGGGAGGAGCTAGGGAGGACTGGTGTCCTCAAAGGTTCAAGTGGGTGCTTGAACACAAGGAGTTGGTGCTTCCTTCTAGTTGGTGCTAGAGAATCTAGGGAGTTGGTGCTTCCTTCTAGTTGGTGCTAGAGAAACCAGAGAGTTGGTGCTTCCTTCTAGTGGGTGCTAGAGAAAACAGAGAGTTGGTGCTCTCAACAAGTTGCAGCTTGCAAAATAGAGGTTGTAGCCTCATTATGAGTTGGTGCTCATGTGTATGATAATGTAAAGAATGTAACTATTACTTATCATATAAAGAAAAAGAGGTTTTTACGCTTTATGGGTTTCCTAAGGAAATATCTGTCTCTATGTATCACATGTGTGTGACTGATGCTAAATGTGCCTTTGTTTATCTCTCTGCATTATTGTGATCATCATTGAGTGCCTTGTAAAGATTTTAAAAGAAGCATTATTGTTTAAGCACGATAACAACTGATTCACCCCCCCTCTCAGTTTTCCAACAATTNCCATGAAGGAAATTCAACCAATAAGGCCCCTCTGTTCAATGGAACAAACTTTGCCTTCTGGAAAGTTAGAATGAGAACCTACATCATGGCTTTAGGTGCAGATGTCTGGGATGTGGTAGATACCGGTTATGTAAAGCCAGTAGTGCTAGCTAATAAGGATGACAAACTAGAATTTAGCTTCAATGCTAAGGCCATGAATCTTGAGTGGGCTTGCAGAAGCAAAATTCGTAAAAGTTATGCACCTAGGAACTGCCAAAGAAATGTGGGACAAACTCATTAATAGTTATGAGGGTAATGAGAAGGTAAAGGATGCAAAGCTTCAAACCTACAGAATACATTTTGAATAGATGAAGATGAAGGAAGATGAAACTGTTGGAAAATACTTTCTGAGAGTATAAGAAATGGTAAATGCAATGAAGGCACTTGGTGAAACAATTGGGGAACCTTCTTTAGTTCATAAAATCTTGAGATCTCTCCCAGATAGGTTCAACCCGAAGGTCTCTGCTATAGAAGAACTTAATGATCTGAAAACCTTGCAG
>ML782373.1:668087-678868 GCA_009831015.1 Picea engelmannii | reverse complement strand
ACTCAGACACTCAGACAGACTCAAATCAGCAGTCAAC
Source organism: Picea engelmannii (assembly GCA_009831015.1). Lineage (NCBI taxonomy): Eukaryota > Viridiplantae > Streptophyta > Pinopsida > Pinales > Pinaceae > Picea > Picea engelmannii. Next base: position 678,831 of record ML782373.1, on the reverse strand, counting down.
TACAAATTCCTCCTCCAGAATCATTCAAAAGAATCATCCTGCAAGTCAGATAATTGGAGAAAAAGACAAAGGGGTACAAACCAGGAGAAAGCTAATCAAAACCACTAAACAATCTCATATAGCTCTCATATCCATGCTGGAACCCAAGAATTTTAATGAAGCCAACATAGATGATCACTGGTTTAAAGCAATGAATGAAGAACTTGATCAGATTGAGAAAAACAATACATGGGAGATGGTTCAAAGACCCGAAGGTAAAAACGTCATTGGCTCCAAATGGATCTTTAAGAATAAGCTGAATGATCAAGGACAAGTTATCAGGAACAAAGCGAGGTTAGTCTGTAAAGGCTATGCTCAGATAGAAGGACTGGATTTTGATGGAACATTTGTGCCCGTAGCAAGATTAGAAGCTATCAGAATGTTTCTTTCCTATGCTTGTCATAAAAGGTTTAAAGTCTACCAAATGGATGTCAAGTCAGCCTTTCTCAATGGAGATTTAAGTGAAGAAGTCTATATGGAACAACTAGAGGGTTTCAAATTGTTTGATAACCCTGACTTAGTATGGAAGTTGAAGAAAGATTTATATGGTTTAAAACAAGCCCCTCGAGCCTGGTATCACAGATTGGATACGTATCTCAAAGGCAAAGGGTTCAAGAGAGGAATAGTTGACAACAATCTGTATATTAAGACAGAGGATAATGATTTTCTCATCGTACTGTTCTATGTAGATGACATCATCTTTGGATGTAATAAGGATTCACTGGTACAATGGTTTTCTTCTGCCATGGAGTCTGAATTTGAAATGTCGATGATAGGAGAACTGTCATTTTTCCTTGGTCTGCAAATTACTCAGAGGCCTAATGGGATCTTCATTTCTCAAGGAAAATATTTAAGAGAAATGATGAAAAGGTTTCAAATGGAAGATTCTAAACCTGTGGGTACACCTATGGTAAGTGGATATAAATTAAGCAAGGATGACGATTCACCTGATGTTGATCAAAGCTCATATCGATCAATGATAGGAAGCCTGATGTACATCACAGCATCTCACCCAGACATAATTCATGTTGTAGGAATGGTAGGAAGATATCAGGCTGCACCTAAGCAAAGTCATTTGCAAGCTGTCAAAAGGATATTCAGATACTTAAAAGAAACAATGACTTATGGTCTGTGGTATCCCAAAAATCAAAGTCTTCAGTTGACTTCTTATTCAGATGCAGATTGGGAAAATTATGTTGATGAGAGAAAAAGAACCAGTGGAGGAGCATTCTTCTTGGGTAACTCCTTAGTAGCCTGGCTTAGTAAAAAGCAAGGTTCCATTTCTTTATCAACCATAGAGGCAGATTACATTGCTACTGCTACCTGTTGCACACAGGTATTATGGATGATTCAGACACTTGCAGACTTAGAGGTAAAATATACTGCACCAATCCCAATTCATTGTGATAACACAAGTGCCATCAGTGTGTCTAAAAATCCTGTCCTCCACTCCAAGACAAAACATATTCCCATAAAATATCATTTTCTGAGAGAGCAGGTCACCAATCAGATTGTTCAGGTCCATTACATTCCCACTACAGAACAAATTGTAGACATATTTACTAAGCCCCTAGCCAAGACACCGTTTGAATACCTCAGACAGAAGCTGGGTGTCATTTCGTTCACACCTAAAAGATTGCATCTTGTTAGGGGGAATTTTGCATTGTTTGAATATCTAATGCCTCCTAAAGTTACTGCAATAGCTCAGGCGGAGCATGTCTCTTCTTTGACATTGATGTCAAAGGGGGAGAAAAGAATTCAGGTGTGGGTGCCTTAGTTGCCATCAATGCCAAAGGGGGAGATTGTTGGCAAATGTTTAACAGGTAGTGTATGCTTGTCATTGATGGCAAGTACAACAGTGAATATGGCAGGATCAGAGTTTGCATCGATGGAAAAATAGGAACAACATAAGCTCAAGAGGAATTAGCATAGAGTCGAATGCAGTGCGTAGGTGTGAACTAGGGATGAGGTTAACTCATGACTAAAGCTCAAGGGAGATAGCGTACTTAGGATCACAGGCAGATCAAAGGTCGAGGCCTTTGACAACTAGAAATTCTTCCAAGTAAGAAGGATGTGTAATCTTGGAGGAGAAGCATCGGTGATCATTGGATCCCACCCCAAATTCCTGATGACTGTCAGATCTCAATGTAGACAAGAGGAGTGCACAAATATGGAGGATAGATCTCGGGCGCCAGATCTGAGCACAGGGTCCGACCACCATTGGATCGAGGAAAACCTGCACGATCTTTAAAAGTGCAAGTTGAAGAGGGCTCACAAATCTCTAAAGCAGGAGGACCTTCCATCTCAGGGGATTATGTGGACCGTTGATCCGACTCCCTGTCAGAGTTTCGAGGATCGAGAGTTGGAGATGTCAAAGAATATTGACATCAAGAATTCTGAAATCATGATGGGTGAAATCCCGAATGAATATGAACTGTCAGATCAAGATGTGATCTGGACCATTGATCCAACTCCCTATTGGAGTTTTGAGGATCGAGAGTTGGAGATGTCAAAGAATATTGACATCAAGAATCCCAAAATTGCGATGGGTGAAATCCCGACTGAATCTGAACCGTCAGATCAAGATGTGATCTAGACTGTCGACCTAACTCACATCAGTAGACCATGTCAGCTAGGAACACATGGCACAACTAGGTAATGACAAGTGTCAAACCGATTCAACATACCAAGGACATGTAAGTCACGAATCAGGGTGACACGTGGCAGTTATTTAACACCCGTGACGTCAACAAACTTACACCATGATGGAGTTTCGAGGATCGCGTGTTGGAGATGTCAAAGAAACAATGCAACAGGAATCTCGATTTTGCAATATGGAAAATCGTGACTTAAATCAAATCCATTGAATCAATATCAAATCTAGACCGTTGATTCTAGTCCATGTCGGAGTTTCGAGGATCGAGTGTTGAAGTTGTCAAAGAACATTCACCAAAGGAATCCCGATTCACGATGTAATTTGAGCCTTCAAATCAAGCTTTGATCTAGACCGTTGATTCCAGTCAATGGAGAGGCATTGGGGATCGAGAGTTGGACATGTCAAAGACTATTGACATCAGGAATCCCGATATTGCGATATGTGAAATCACGATGTAATCTGAGCCGTCAGATTAAGGTTGAATATGGACCGTTGATTCCAGTCCTTTTCGGAGTTTCAGGAATCGAGGTTTGGACATGTAAAAAATTATTGACATCAGGAATCCTGATATCGCGATAGGTGAAATCGTGATGTAATATGAATTGTCAGATCAAGTGTTGATCGGAGGGCTGCTGATGCATGACACAGTGAAACTACCAGAAACCATTGATGGCGTCTGCTAGAGAATTTGAAGAGACTCCTGTGTGATTGCCAGAGGAGATGAAGAGTCTCCAAGCTTCATCCAAGTGAAGGAAGACTATTTTTAGAAGGGATTGACAGATGGATGGGCGTGGAAGCCTGTAACTTGTTATCACTCCAGGAAACTCTCCTAGGCTGTAAGTCGGAGATGCCTGGTAACTAACTCTTTTTGAAGTAATTTTCTAAATAAAGTGTGAATTTGGAACAAGTCGGATGGCTGGATCAATTTTCACTCAAATCATGCATAAACACATCAAGATGGACAAGGATTTCAACCACAAATGTTCAGGAAGTTGACAAATAAGTGATGAATGGAGAAATAATTCTTATACCGGCAGAATCACATATAGACATACATGAATGGCCAATTACAAAAATCATAAAAATATTTGCAGAGTTAAACTTATGAATGAAACGATAAGATGACAGTTATCTAGCATTAGACAAGCATAACAACATGAATAATATCCAAGTGCAAATATAGAATAGACAGGAAAGGTGGAATCTGAACAGGTATGGCAAAAGAAGCTTGTTTTACTTCATATGAAAATGAGAAGTTTTGAGTTACATAGTCTCAACTAGTCTCCAAGGTCGAACCCCTTATCAAACTGAGTTCCTAGGCTTTATAGCCTTTACAAACAGTTTTCAGATCCTCAAAACATGGATCAAATCAACTAAAAATAGCAAGTCAAAATCTGTTGCAAAAGAAGTGGGATGCTTCCTCAAAATGAGGCCAATCCCAGATTTGTCTYTATTGATTRTTGGTGTAGTGTAGAACAGCCTCCCAAGGCTAAATGATGAMTTTTCCAAGAGCTAAAATTCGAATTTRCTGAGGTGTGCCAAAATCCCTATATTTTCGCCTTTGAAAAATGTACCAAACTTGATTRAAACACCTCTTCTTGGCTTTTATCCATCAAAGTAACCATTGGATCTGACTTGATAATTCACCACCTGTCTATTCCAAGAGGTTTCATCTCATTATGCTTCAAAAATTCCTGATCTGGGCGAAATTTCAAGAATTCTGGTTAAAATAGGCTTTCGGTGGTTAACATAGAAGACTTCTGGGTGAATTAACCACCGAAAGTCAGAATTTTCAGCAAAAACTGCCTTTGGGAAAAATCAATTTTCTCAGCCGTGGAATGTCCGTTTTGCACATTCAAATAGTCGATTTTCATCTACAGATCAGAATATTTCCAACGGTACAATCAGATTTGGATTTGGAGTTAGGGAAGCTGGAAAAATTTTCATTACAAGATTAGGCATCATTCTTGCGAAAATGACAATGCATTTTTTGTCGTTAACATCTGGCTCCAACTGGGATGGAGACCTCCCTGCGGGGTGTCCAAGAAACTAGCAGACCTTGTGCCTTTTGTATTGGGCCATGGAGTCATTTAGCCTTTTCGGTGGTTAATGAGCACACCCGGCTCGCCTAAACCACCGAAAACAAAAACCTACCCAAACATCAAAACTTGATGAATCTCAATTACTTGCAAGAGTACAAAGACCTCAGGGCTTGCTAGACGAAGCTCATCCTTCTGTTTACAATGCTTCCATTTCTCAGTATGAGGTCAACAGGCACACCCACCATGACTATCTCCCATGAATAGGAGAGAAATGAGGATTTTAACCAATTGCATATTTCAGCCTTCCAGAAACATAATGAGGAAATCAAGATGCACCACCACTAGCATTTTCATAAGGTATAAAAGAAGGATCAAGGACAACAGTAAACCAAAAATCCACTAGATTGTGTGGACTATCATAAAGAAGCCACCAATAAGTTTGCAGTAATAATAAAAACTCAAGTTGTGAAGCCACCAACAAAGAGTGTTGCCGGTTGCAACCCTGCCTCTGTAAACCTTTTCTGGACCGTGTATCAAAACATCAACAACTTCAGGTACAAATCATTTTTAGATCCTCTGATATTTTGCCCTTTTAAAAATGACCAAATATAGTCAAAAACTTCTTTTTGACTTTCTTCTTCAAGAATAGTGTTTAGACTTGGTTTGATAATTCATAATCATCCTATTCCAGAAGATTTCACATCATTCCAACTTGAATATCTCAAATCTGGGCAAAATTTTGAATATTCTAGTTAAAACAACTTTCTGTGGTTAAAAGTATTTGGATTTAAGCACCTTATCCACCAAAAGAACTTCTTTTTGGTGGTTAATGAGCACTGGAGGGCTCGCCTAAACCACCGAAAAACAAAAGTATTTCAAAAATCAAAATATCAAAATTCTGATTACCTGCATGTTTGTAAGTGACTTCAGGGCTTCTTAGATGAAGCTCCTTTCTTTCTGACTAAACTTGTAATCTCCTCCTGATGGGTTTCAGCTTGCAACTCTCCTTCCGTAGGAGTCTCATTTAACTTAATTTTCACCTGGCCAAAATACCTCAAACACAAGAATATAACTTTTCTACTGATGCAATTAATTATGTTTCATCATTATAATCCACCCTCAAGGCATTTGGGAAAATAAAACTCGGACCTATGCAAAAATTGTAGCATACTGCCCTGTTAAAAACTGAATACATATCTGCAAATGAAATCCATTAGACAACTGTACAACCTGTTCAATTTTATCTCGTTTGATAAACCCTCTAACATCTTGGAGCAAAGACAGATAGAGATAGGGTAGAGTAATTGAAGACTGTGGTCCTAGTTGTTTGATGTTTATAGAACTTAATGCAAACCACATGAATGGTGAGAAAGGAACAACAGTCTGGAGCTCAGAAAACTCATTTGATAGTATGAGAGAAGAAGCCCCTTGTCCTGGATCTGCTTTGACCTTTTCCATCTCATTTGTTTCTAAAGATATGTCATACCAACCTATTTGATTTTGTGCAGCTGAAGCTTGAGCTGTTTCACTTGTCTGATCTACTATTGATCCATTGTCAGAAGTTTCTACTCTGACTGAGACACTGATATTTGAACAATTCTTGATAGTTAGATGAAATTTTATCTCACATATTGAAGATGAAGAAAAGTCATGAATGACAGTTTTGGGGCCTTCCATTATCCACCAAATAGGACAATGATTTATCACACTGCAATGACATATATGGTGAGAAGAGATATGTTGGGCCCACCAATTTCTCCCCCATAGAACCTGAATAAAAGGCCAGAATAGCAACAAGATGATTGTGCCTAATGAACCCCAATTCCTGAATTGCCTCCAGGAACTCGTCGGACCTCCTGATGCAACTATCCCTGAGAAGCCTCAATGCTATCATCCCACCATCGGTCAGCAGCCTAGCTTTGTACACAGTCCCATAGCTTGATTTCCCCAACACTTCTTCACTGGCATTCAGAGTATCCTCGATTGTCATCTGCTCACAACCCTGAAAATATATCAGTTGTTCAACCCCATTCCCCAGATCATCTTCTACCTTCTCCTGAACAAAAGAAGGGGATTTATCAGAGACTGCTCTGCTGGACCAGCGTAAAGTTAGGAGAAATTCCAGAAGGAATATTGCGCTGACAGATCCAATCACGATCCATACAATGTATTCCATTGTCACATATAGCAGTTGATATTAGAGATTTTGACTTTGAGCTTGCCCAGCTCCGGGCTTAATTAGATATCCACATGGCTTAGGAGGCTTACAAAATTTGCATCGCATCACCTTCTATTTGCTTACATTAGAACATTAGATCAGGGTTTTATTATACACATATTTATCAGGATGGCATGGGAAGTACGCATAAGATTCTTACAAATTTTCAATTATCAATCAGATAAATCGCCTGAACTGAGATTACAAGCTTCATCTTGTTGTTCCACAGCCAAAATCAGGTCGACAGTTCAAAATAATTGACCATTTGTAGATGTTAAATTAGAAACACTGGAACGCTCACTTGGATTCTGAATCAAAATTTTCTTCTGAGCTATGCTTTCTTCAAAATGGAACTTCAAAAGAGGCCCACTACTGACATCAATCAATGGTTCACTGTTGCTGGGAGACCAAGCTTCTTCTCATCCATTAAACACTCAATCGACCTGAGGATTTGATGTAGTTGCGTGGCATGTGAATTAATTTGGTATGGGAACCATATTATAGCGCTTAGTTTCCATCTGGCCAACTCCTCCTCTGCCACGCAGCCCAATGCCTTCAATCTGGCAAATGTTTCAAACAAACGTAGAAATTTTACTTGCGCGATTTTTGGAACCCAAATCTCGGCCAACAACCGAATGCCAAACTCTGCTCCTCCTTGTGTTCAACGTGGTATACATTTTCCTGAATAGATTGACTGGCCACCCGATTAGCAGATGAGGAAGGATTTTGGATGGAACACGTCCCTTTGTGAGTAGGTGTCAATGCAGGGACATTTTATTTTGTGGAATGCGAAGCACTGTCAAACCCCAATCCAATATCTGACTTTATACCACACTGAACACATATTAACTGTGATGACGCTGCCCGGATATGTGTTGGTACTGTTCTCCTTTGCATGGGAAATCTTCATTAGAAACGCAGCTCCATCGATTTAAAATCTGTTAACAGCCTGCCCCCGAAGGTAAACCTAGTACACACATTGTCAAAATTTGGCACGAACTGGTAGCCATAACACTGTGGTGATGTTGCTTGCCCAATCTGGAAAAGCCAACTTTCCATCTCTTGTTTGCAATTCTTCAATATCTTGAGCTACAGTTGCCTTCATATCAATCCTGTTGCTTTTCTCAGAGAATCGGATATCATGTGAAGTAACACAGTCTAAAGTTGGTGAGAAACTCTTTTCAGACAAACTGTGATATGCTTTAGCACAGGTCTCCAGCTCGATACTATAAGAAGTCTCAATCTGTAAACCAGGATCTGTATCGATGTGGAAAATAGCACTTTTAAGAGAGTAGTCAATGGGCCTGATATCCAACCCCAACCATTGGAGTTCCCCCATCAGAAATCCAGATGAAACAACTATAGTGATATCAACCAATGCCCTTGGCTTGGAGACCTTCAAAACAAGCTTCAGATTTCTCTCAAAACTCATAAAATCATCACTGTCTGGAGGACCGCCCTTTGAGAAAGCATGTGACCTGAATCTCAACTGATCTATCTGACCAGCAAGAACTCCTAACACATAAGATCTCACCCGCTGAGGAGGTAAGGACATTATTATCTCATTTTCTCCTGGATTTAGCAAAGGATCCTTCGAACATTTTACAACTTTAACACCTTCATCTGCACTGAATGTTGCTATTAGAGTGAGGCTTAGTGATTCTAGGAAAATTTCATCAGGAAAGCCACTCCAGACTGTTACAGGTAGATTTCTTGGATCACTCTCACATAGATCAAGTGGTGGTCCTGACTTTCCAGAGATGGGAGACCTTTGATTTTGGTGTGGGCAGTTTGAATACTCCTCCTTCCTGAACTTCTACAAAGATCACCCAAGACTAGGAGTCATTCGATTGAGGACATCTCATTTAGGTTTCTAGAACAATATTTCTCTTTTTGAAAGGCACTCTACTATTTTTTAGGGGCATACATTGCAACCCTGATGTGGAAAAGCTTGAAGGAATGGATAAATCTTCCCAAATCAGAAATTGATGATTAAGTGATTGCTAGGTTCCCTAAGGCACAAGCAGCCTTCTTTTTCTTATTTATGAGATCAAAACTGAAAAGATCTAACTGTTCACATGGCAAGCTTATTCCGCTATCTACCCCTACACTAACTAACTGTATTGCCTCTCATCAAGTGAAATCATGCTTCCAATGAAGCCATGTCAGATAATGATTTCCTGAAACTATTCTTGATCTTAATCCCAAATTGAAAAATGTCATATAGAAATGGAGTTGGAAAGGACAGCAGAACCAACCTTCCTTCGACAAAAGCAAGTTTACATCTGCTCCACTCAAAGAATCGAAATAATCAGCAAAAGGATCAACGAAGCTGTAAAGAAAAACCTCTTCCTATTGTTGGAGCTGAAGATCAAAAAATTTCTGTATATTCTCTTTCCCATGCAGGCCGACACTTTCAGCTATCTGTAAATCTGAACATGGTTGTAGATTGATTTCTGTACTAATCATGGATTGTTTGATATCTGCTGCAGATTCCAAATCAAGAATGATGGATATCAGTGGTAAAGGCAAGATTAGCTGCCTCTGAAGCTCTTGGGATATTGAATTCATATCAGTAATTTCTTTATCAAACTCTGAATCATCCTTAATCCCATAGTCATAACTATAAGAGACCTTTAAATTAATGACAAATGTGTTTGCAATATGACTATCACCAACATCTTCACAATCGGAAGGAATACTAACTAAATGTTGGGTGTGAAATGCAGATTCTTTACAACAATTATCAAGAATAAGATCAGCTGAATAAATCTTCTCGTAGTATGAATTGAAAGCCACATGGACATCCTTTAGAGAATGGATACTAACAGCAGGAAGGGATTGACACCATTTACGAGCATTTCCTTCTAAAGAAAATTTGAACAGCTTGATCAAGACATCTTCGTGAACAAAACCATGTTCAAGAATGCATTGATGAAAATTGAATAAGTGTTCACCAGGATGATCATACTTACTTCCTTTGAATCTAGGAAGATAATCATCCCATTCATTTATAGTTGGCACTGGATGTGGAAAACCAGCTATATCTGAAAAATCACAGAAAGCATACCTCTTAGCTAATATCTTTTCCATTTCATACCAGTGGAGTCACCAACAGAATTCTGAACAATGGAGTCACCACTGAATTCGTCCTCATGGAGTTTCCAGATAGATAATTACAACCAATGTAGTGTTCGACCTTTGTCTATCATCAAAGATCAGATCTTTGTCGTCTCCCAGGGAAGCTGAGCTTCGATCTCCTCTCCCTGGCAACAACACCAATTTGTTATCACTCCAGGAAACTCTCCTAGGCTGTAAGTCGGAGATGCCTGGTAACTAACTCTTTTTGAAGTAATTTTCTAAATAAAGTGTGAATTTGGAACAAGTCAGATGGTTGGATCAATTTTCACTCAAATCATGCATAAACACATCAAGATGGACAAGGCTTTCAACCACAAATGTTCAGGAAGTTGACAAATAAGTGATGAATGGAGAACTAATTCTTATACCGGCAGAATCACATATAGACATACATGAATGGCCAATTACAAAAATCATAAAAATATTTGCAGATTTAAACTTATCAATGCAGCCATAAGATGACAATTATCTAGCATTAGACAAGCATAACAACATGAATAATATTCAAGTGCAAATATAGAATAGACAGGAAAGGTGGAATCTGAACAGGTATGGCAAAAGAAGCTTGTTTTACTTCATATGAAAATGAGAAGTTTTGAGTTACATAGTCTCAACTAGTCTCCAAGGTCGAACCCCTTATCAAACTGA
>ML782373.1:575728-655268 GCA_009831015.1 Picea engelmannii | reverse complement strand
GTGAAATATCTAGAGTTATATGTTATAGTGTTAGATTAGAGATAAATTTGATGTAGAAAATATGAGTATCCATGGAAGAATGATGGAACTCTTGAATTACTCATTTGGTAGTTTGAGTTACATGCATAATGTTATCCCAAGGGATTATCTCAAATTATTGTTTCCAATGTTGCTTGGCATTTGGACACTCTCATGAAAACAAGTTATTTGTTGAAATACCCCTATGTGAGGTGCACTAATCTATGTGTATGTGTTTACTAGGGATTCCATCCATGAGTGCGGGGAAGTATCCATTGGGTTTCCTTTCAAGGTTTTCATGGAAATAAAAAAACATGAATGATGTTATTAGTAACTTTTGGGTGGTTGGTTTTTAATGCAACTATAATGAAATTGTTGAGTGCAAGGATTTTGTATGTAAAAATGGGAGAGCTATGTCCCCATGGAAGAAAGAAATTTAACCTCTTTTTTCAATTGTATTTCCTATTCTAACTTGGTGAATAAATCATTGTATAGAGAAATAATTGATTTCTTTGTATGGTTGTTATGAGAAATTGTGTAAATCCATGCTTAGAGATTATTTAGGAAAATAATACTCTCTAGTTTCCATAGAAAATAATTTAAAATATATAATTTCCTCTTCACTCAAATTGGATCCTTACCAAAAAAAAAAATCTCTTTGTCAACTTTGTTATATGCATTTAATTGTTTCTAGAAAAATTGAGAAAATGCTCAAAATTCCCTTGGAAGTTGAAATGATGGACAAAGAGACCAAGCAAGCCCCTTCCATTTCCACCGCAAAAGCTAGAACCATGATGGAGTTAATCATGGTAAACTCACCTTCCAAGACCCTTCCTCAAGATATGTTCAATGACTTTGAAAAGTACACTACTAGCATTAGTTCCAAGTTCATGAGGCAAATGGGTTCTGCTAGCCAAGAAATAGGCAATGAAGGCCAAGGGATTATGATGCCCATTGCAACACAATATGATGGAACATGTGACTCCATTGTAAACCTCACCTTGTCTATCAAGTGGGTCGACCAACTCTTTGGGTTGATGACCAACTAAAATGATGGTTGACCATGTCCACTTAGGAACCTATATCCTCGTTTTATGGATAGATGCAACAGAATCCACTCGATATTTTTGGTTTGGTCCATGACTGAAAAATATTTATAGAATATACTTGTTATTTTTCTATCATCATCGAGATATCTATTTGCACTCTCATGGAGAGTACTCGTGCTTCAGTGAAACAGTGTCTTTAGACACTACCATTGCTCTCAGATTTGTTCCCATATGCGGTTAATGTCAATGCCAACATGGTATCACAGTTGATGGTCTTTTTATCTAGGGGGTTCGCAAAGAAAGACTAAAATGATAATGAGATAGTGATGAGCATCTACAATTATTTTGGGCATAATACCTTTTCTCTTTGCCATGTATTGGAACTAATCAGCCAGGTTTTATGCTCGATTAAAGTTTTCTCTAAGAGAATTAACCATTTGTTTTCCTAGTTGGGTGAGTCGATTTTGATTGTAGGAAGAATACTTTCGAAGGATGAGAGTAACCTTACATCCATTGTTGAGGTTTCTTGCTGAAATTTGCAAATTCATCAAATTGTATTGATTTTCGACTCGACTTGATTGAGCTCATGGTCGCTTGTTTATGACCATCCTCTCTTTGGTCCGTCGAGATGATATTGTTTTCAACCAATAGGATTGTTTGGACTCAACTAGTGACCTTGATCGGATCAACCAAAACCTTGCGTATCGGCTTGACATCCTTTTTTATCGACTAGAAAAGGGTCTAACTAACCAAGAACCCAGCTTGGCTTGGATTTAGCAATGGAAAAAACCCTCGATGTATGATTTGAATCAAATTATGTGCTCAAGTGTTCATCGATTGAACTAGAAATTTATCTTCTTCAGCCTCACTTGACTACAATTGGTCCATCGAATAGACCCAATCCATGAATACATGAATACTGTTATTTCCTAACATCCTAGATCTTGTGTCAATTCACTTGGCCCCTCATGTCTCAACCATCATCATCATTTGAGAAGAAGTCATGAGAAAGTGAAATTGTCAACTCAACTTCCCATTGGTAAAGAACTCGATTCATGCTTCCCTAGCTCTTCTAGATATCATCAACCCGACTAGTGGAGGAAAAGTATCTATCAATCACAATTTAGGTTGAGACTTGACAAATTGAAGTCTCCTCTCTGGCTTGATGTGACCTTTATATCATTTTTTATTTCTGATTGTTGGTGAGTGGGGATACATGTGATTGGAACATGCACCCTACACTATTTTTTTGACTAGAAGGTGATTTCTTTTGAAATACATCAACTATCCTTGGCATTGGTTCTTTGCGAAATATACTAGAAAACCAACTTGGTATAAGTCAACTAGTAAATACAGTCTTATTATTGTGGTCGATTTACCATCATTTTTTTTTCTCAACTCTCGTTATTAACGATGGACATGCTGGATGAAGACAAAGTTCTAGTGGTGTTGGACACACCAACCACACTAAGAGGGGGGAGTGAATCAATGTGAGGTTCTTTTTACACTTCTTAAAAAACTTTAGTTAACAATCACCATTTACTCATTAGCTCCATTCACACTTAGTTTCTTTCATGTAAACATATCTCAACAACATACATCAACAATAAATAACTTTGAACCATCACAATAATGAACACAAAGATCACCAGATATATGTTTAAGATTTTTGTATTATATGTTACAGGAGACTACAATCTCAGGTTTTATCAGCACCAACTGAAAATAGCACCAACTCTCAATTGCAATACCCAGCCTGCATATCTCAGTACCAACCGAGATGGGAGGAATCCAACCCTCAAGTACAAGACCCAATTTGTATATAGAAAGCAATCTGTCAAACTGTACCAACAATATATACCAAGACAAGTGTATCAACTATACACAACACAACCCATCACAACAACCTGTCACCTCAACCTATCTCATCAATCTCATCATCCAAATATGATATACTCACAAATATCAATGATCAAGTCAACTCTCAACCATATGCACAATATCACCAAGTTAACTAACAAGATACCTCTAGCAATACACCATACTCTCCATAAACGAAATACCATAAACCCTTACACAAGACCATGTGCCAAAACCATACCTTTAATCCTGTAGCAATCATCAAGACCTATACCATACCATGCAACAATTGGAACAATACAAATATGATGTGGTTACTGAACTGCCAACTTTCTGCAGCTTCCAAATCTTTTTCCATAGTTTTGCTACCGCAATTCTGCTACTGCGTTTTTTCTGCCACGATTCTGTTGTCGTGGTTCTACTGCCACGGTTCTGTTGCCATGATTCTTCTATCATGATTTTTCTGTCATCGTTTTCTACCTCAGTTTTTCTATTTCTATTTTTTTTTCATGTTTTTTCTGCCGTGAATTTTCTCTATCAATAATACTTTCCCAAATAACCTTTCACAAATGGATATTCAATATTCTCAAAGATCATGTTCATAAGAGACCCTTTCTCTCTTATTTATACTTCTCCAAGTAGCTTCTTTTAGGGGTTATCTTATAACCAACTTACCCAACTTCCTTATTTTAGGGTTAACCCACTTCTAACCACTTTGTCCACTTACAACCACTTTAGTCACAAATAGTAAACTCTCCACTTCTATTTGCAATTGATTTATTTTTATTTGTTTTCTTGTTGCAGCCACTTAATCCATGACTAACCACTTTAACTGATCAACTTTTTCTATGATATTCTAGAATAATTTGACTTCTTTGACCTTCTAGAGGCGTTTAGATAACTCATGAGGGTTATCCAACTTCACATGGCCATAACTCTCTAACTATGAAGAGTTCTGTGACGTTCCACATATCACCAGAAATGACATGACATATACTATCCATATGGAATAGTTTCTCCTACAAATTCATTGGTATTCATTACATTATTCCTCAACCAAACTTGGGTTCCCTAACCACACTTTTGGGATACTCAACCACCTAACCATTTGGAATTCACAAAGCATCTTCCCGTGAGGGATTTCACCATAAGGGGCCCACTTTGAGAACTTTATCCAAGAGTGTCTTCCTATGAGGTATTTCACCATAAGGGGATCACTTTGGATTTTATCCATTTGGTTCTTCCTATCAACCATGAAATGACATCAATGACACAACTTCCTTTAAAATCAACACAGCATTATGGCAGCACTTGGAATAAACCCTTTGACAACAATTACATCAATGACCATATAACCAATAATCAATATATCAATGATACAAACACATCGATATGACAATAATTGACATCAATCCCTTAACATCAATGAAAACATAGTACAACAATATCGCCCTTTGGCATTGATGGCAACACCAACATTGATGTCAACACCAATCATTGATGGAAACACCAAGACATGGAAATGATAATGATCCCTCTGTGATCATCACTCCTCATCAATGTTCCTCTAACCTAATCAATGTGACTATCTCTCCCCCTTTTACATCGATGGAAAATGGTGTATCTCTTTGGGGTTTCTCCCCCTGACTAAATTGTCCCTAAGGATTCCCCCCCTGGTTGCACTATCCTGTGGGATGCTCTTCATGCATCTGATGAATATCTCCTCCTCGAATCATACCTCTGTAACCAATCCATGGAAAAATAATAAACCCCCCTGTGGGTATATCTCCCCCTATGGGTATATCTCCCCCTGTCTTCTCTACAACATGCTAGGTAATCATTTTGAACAATATTCTACCAGTGTATTTTGCTTCTGCTACAGATGTTGTTTCTCTATCAGAACACTAATCAACTACTCAAAAATAATACATCAAGAATACCATGCTCTTCCTATGATAATCCTTGGAATTGTCCATGCATCAACCATCTAAAATCGTTCCATACCATACATCAAGTGTATTCCCATCATACATACTATCTCATGAATCAATCCATGAAGCAAAGGATATGTCAACAATGAATAGTGAATCATGAACAAACCATCAACAATGTACATCCTATGCCATACCATGTTCCAATCATGCACATCAACCATGTGCATCAAATATGTACGTCAACACCATATAATATATCATAAGATATCATCACTGAAGTGTATTAACCATGTTCCAAATGTGTATCAATATCATTAATAATATCATCAACCATACAACATGCCAACCATGTGTCATATCACTCATGATATTCCTCTATCAAATTCTACAACCCATATGTCAAGAAATGTATCTCAACCATCAAGCATCAATCCTATACCATATACCATCAAGAAAGTGCATCAATCATGCACCAAAAACTTCAACAAGATGAACCACAATCTAGATATCCTTACACCTATGCCACATCTTCCATATGCCAACCAACAAGTGCCTCTAACAATGTACACAATGTGTACAAATCATGTATTAGCCATAGATCAAGTTGTGAATCATCATATTCCAACCATGTACATCATCCAAGTACCATACATCATATATCATGAATTGTATCTCACCCATATGCCAAGAATGTGTTCCAGATGTGTATAAAACTTGTACTTCTACCATATACTAAAGATATATGTCAATGTAACCAACAAGAGTCCTCTATCAATACCAACATGCCAACCAAGTGTCATATGCTTTAACCATCTACCATGAACTATGTGCCAATTTATACAAGAAATGTATCACCAATGTATTCAGCATGTACATCAACAAATATGCCAAATACATACACCAAGACATCCAACAAATATGCTTCTAAAAATACATCACAAAATATGTCAATGGAGCTCACATATGTACCATCCAGGTACTATAATAGATCTTCCTCAAAACATTTACTACATCAAATATAATGCAACAATAGTACCTATAAATATGTACCAAGAGTGTACCTCAATAAATCAATGATATATCTCTAGCTAGCATCACATCATCATGATATATCTCATAAACAAATTTCCATGACATCATTGAGAAAGTACTCAACATAACCATCATTGTACCTCAATAGAAAATGCCTCAATCCACAACCTATGGTTAGTACCATGCATCCATAATAGAACTCAAGCATATTCTCCAAAGCTAATCCATATATCATCACCATACATTCATACACACAAACATGAAAACTTGAAGCATATCATCTTAAACCCTTCATAAATTATGTTGTACCATCAAACCATGTTGCAACTCATCTGTACACTGTTATATATTTAGCTCGGGAGGTGCTCCGCATGTTTTATCTTGTATGCGGATGTAACCTTATGCTGACACTACTAGGGACTTAACTTTGTGATGGGTTTCTATAAAGTTGTGATAAAGTGGTTCTTTTATTAAAGTGACTTTCTAATGAAGTGTACCTTTTAATATTAAAGTGACTTTATTTCATAAAGTGCACTTATGTAATAAAGTGAAATGTACTTTAATATTTTAAGTGATTTATTTTGGAGGGAATGAATCATGGTCCTTGATCTTGTAAATGCAATATTAGATCTTGGCCTTTGGATTTAGGGTTGGGGAAGGTGAAAAGACACTTGGGAGGTAAAAGGTCATCTTCAGATTTTATAAAAGAATGCATCGAGTAATGTGAAAGACACATTGAGGAGGAGATTGAGAGAGATTTTATGAGTAATCTTGAGAGAGGAAAGAGGGCAGAAAAGAGGGCACATTTCCCATGATAGATTGGGCACAAATCCCAAGAGAGTTTTATGTTGTGTGAGTGTTTTAATTTACTATTGTGAGGGAGGTCGTACTGTATGGATCCGTATAGTCCGTACAATAGAAAAGAGGGCACATAAATCGAGGAAAGTGTTGGCATAGAAATCAAGGAAGCTTGGGATATTTACTGTTGAAGGATAGTTCGTACAACAACAGTTTGGCTCTATTTTTGAGGTGTTGTTTTTTCTGGGTGGCTCATACAACAATACAGACTTGACATGAAAATCGAGGCAGAAATTTTTGGGATAGTTTTTGGTGATGTGAGGTATTTTTCTCTTAGCTGGAAATTGTATTGTTGTTTTTGATATGCACTTTCCTGAAGCTAAATAATAATATATCTCTCTCTCTCATTGAGTTTCCCCACATTGGGGTTTTCCCTGACATTTGCCTAAATTTCTGAGTTATTCATGGTTGATTGAATGTTGTTCATTGTGTTTATTCCGCTGCTAAATTGCTTAGCAATGTGTATTTATGCTTATGGTAATTTCTAAATGTGGGTTTAGACATTTCAGAGTTCATACAAGACAATTATCTCTAGGTTGCTAAGTGTATGACATAATTATTAGCTTGCTGATTTTTGTCATTAAATTTCTACATGGTATCAGAGCTTGGGCTCTGAGTTACAATGAGCAGTGAGATTTTTGGGCACATTTGAAGGGGGAAATTTTGTGATTGTTTTCCTTGAGTTGTGACAAGGAATATGGATGCATGCATTAGGTTTGAGGATCAGTTGGATGGCATTTCCAACTATTTGCAGTGGAAGGTTCAGATGTCAGTTGTTCTCAAGGAGAACAAGATTTGGAACTATGTCAGTTATGTTGTTGTGGTTCCCACAACAGATCCAGTTGTTTTGGATTTGCATGAGGTCAAGGAGGCCAAAGCTCAGAGGATTATTCTAGATGGGGCGAAGGATCACCATATCCCATACTTGGCTAAGATGAAGACAACCAAAGAGATGTGGGATGCACTTAAGAAATTATTTGAGGTGAAGAATGAAAACTGAAAGATGGCCTTGAAGGATAGGCTGCATGATACCAAGATGGGTAAGGAGGAGAGTGTTTCTTCTTATCTTACTCGAGTATCTCAAGTGAAAGATGAGTTGGATTCAGTTGGAGAGGTCATATTGGATTCAGAGTTGGTGAGGATAGCCTTGAAAGGCTTCACCAAGGAATGAGAAGTCTTCGTGAAGTGTGTGGTGGGTCATGAGCATCTTCTAGATTGGAGCATACTATGGGATGATTTCACTCAGGCGGAGATCTGGGAAGGATATCAGAGAAGTGGACATAAGATATATGGAGGTGATGAGAATGTTGCTCTTGATGCAAAGAGCAAGAAGAAAGGAAGTTTTGGGAGGGACTTGAGTAAAGTCAGATGTTACTTTTGTAACTAGTTGGGGCACCTTGATTTTCATTGTCCTGAGAGGAAGAAGAAGAAGAAGGAACTGTAGGGGCCTCAAAAAGATGCTACAACAGCCTTGGATGACTTTGCTTCCAAGTATGACAGAGAATTTCCATTGGTTACTCTAGTTTCCGATGTCGGTAGCGGAGGATTTGGGGGTGATATTATATGGATTGTGGATATTGGAGCCTCTTGCCACATGACGGGAATCTGGTGAATATTCCTAATTATCACAGAGACAGGTCCTGACCAGCAAGTGGATAATGAAGGTGGTATGGAGTGAGTTGTACATTGTGTTGGAAAGGTTAGATTCTGACTCGAGTATGGAGGATTCCTATAGCTTGATGGAGTTCTCGATGTTCCAAGATTGAGGGTTAACTTTCTCTTAGTATAATCCTTGGAGGATGTAGGATATTATACATTGTTCAAGAGGGAACATGTCTTTATCTATAGGGAGGGAGTGGACCCAGTGGAGATGTATCTGATCGATGATCAGGTGTACAGGTTGTATATGTTGTGAGGACAACCTTGAGGGTATGATTCAATGTTAGATGAGGAGCATGAGGAGGATCTTGAGACTGTGGTGGTACCAAGGATTCAGTATTTCATTCTAAGAGAAGAGAGGGAGTCTCCTCTAAGCATTGGTGTTATAGACCTAAAATGACCTACTCATGTATACATGGCCTTGACCCTCTTACTTGCATGTGTATCCAAAGCATTGCTAAGAATATCTTCTCAAAAACCACTTTTTAGGAGATGTATGTGGGCCGCTCCATTACATCCCATGTACATACGCTTTCTAAACCACTACAACTCACGTACATACACTTGTTGCACCACTACAGCCCGCATATGCTTGCAAAAGTTGCAAGGAATTCGTTCAAATCCATGGGCTATTGGAAGTTTCCCAACTAATCCACCTGCTATATCCCATAACCCAAATGAATAACCATCTGTTTGTTATATCAAAAGAGGTTTTGGGGTCTTATTTCAAATCTAAGCATAAGAAGAGTGAATCTCTGCCCGATTTCACTTCCCCTCCTTGCCCAATATTTTGCCTCTTTTTGTGAGAAATTGCCTCAACATTTCCCCATTCATCCTTTTCACTTTCCATTCAATCCATTCCCTTCCATAAAGGTGGCCAGAGGATTGAGAGAAGAGTTCCATTCAAGGTGCGCTTGGAGCATGGTAAATAGGAGCCTGAACCAGGTTCGTGGAATGGTGGCTGAATTAGATTGTCAGGTATAATATTTGTATGATATTGAATAAAAGAGTTGCATTTTCCTATCCCAAATAATGGTGTTTAATGTATCTTCATTGATTTATATTTAGCATTTAATACCTAACCCTAACTCATGAATAGAATAGCATGCTTGTAGTTTCTTTTTTTCCTATCTTTGGATGTAGCTCAACCTTGGTAGGATACGTTCATTTAGTGGAACTTTCAAGCTTGAGGAGATCATAACCGTACATGGGGATCAAAGGTATAGTTACCCTATCTCTTCTATTATTGCTTTCTTTTGGTATTTTTCGGGATGTTTGGGGTAGAGTAAGATCAACTATATTTTAGATGCTCATTTTCTTTGTCTACATTTTAAACTCTGGTGCAGTTAAAGGGGGGATTTTCCCACTAGCAAAACTGGCGACCATACTGGGGAAGCCCCTAGGTTTTTTTAGGGGATTTTGGGTTGTTTGATTGGTTTGTTTTCCTTTCAAGTTTATTTCAAGTTTTTAGAGTCTGTCAAGGGATTTTGGTCACCTTCAAGGTGCAATACCAATTGTCCCTTCCTTGTAAGATTGCTTGATATTTTCTTTTTGAAGCGATACAAAGGTGTACATGCCCTATCTTGGGTCATCCTGTGTACATACGTGCTCTACTCAGTAAACATCCCGCATACATACACATGTTGTTGATGCAACAGCCCACGTCTCTGTTTCAGGAAATTTTTTGAAAAAGAGGGAGCTTGCCTCTTTCCTGATTGAGGTTCACACCTCTCATGGTTTTCTTGGATCAGTCTAGAGTCTCTGTTTATAGCCATAGCGTGGGTATAGAGTTCAGTTTACTTGTTATTTTAGTTTTCTTGTGTTTACCTAAAAAAAAAGGTTTTAAGCAACTGTTGAGTCTTAGATCTTCCCTTCTTGGTTTCTTGGTTGAATCCTTGCGATCTGTAGTGGGCTCAAGGTCTTTTCCAGTCTTGTTTCAGTTTTTGTTTTACCCTTTTTACTTTCTTTGAAAAAATAAAAATAAAAATATTTATTTCATTTTTTCTCTTTAAAGCATTTCAAAAACAAAATATTTTCTTTTTTGTTTGGTAAAGTAGTTAGAGTTAGTTATTTGCAAAAAGGAAAAAGAGTTTGTTTTTCAAGTTCTTTCTTGATTTATTGAAACATAAGTAGCTTGTACTCAAGCGAAAGTAGGTTTTAGGTTTTCTTTACAAGATCTTGAAAACTTAGTTAAGAAAAGTTGTGTTTACAAAGAGTTAGTTACAAATCTTTGTTTTTAAAAGATTTGAAGTAATTTTTCTTTCAGGTGCTTTAATTTTCTCCTATTTTTTCATCTCTTATAACACCATTAGTTTCACCACCACACATCATGAGTAAATCAAGACTTTAAAAATAATTCTTAATATAAAATAAACTAGACTTTTTCTGCTTGTAGGGTCAACCAACTAGTTTAGTGTTAGGGCCTTAAATTAGGTTGGAGAGCAAACTCTTCAAGGTCGTTAAATCAAACATTGGAGTTTGAGTTATGGAGTGCTTAAGTCCAGTGTCATAAAATTTATCCAGGACCCCCCTCTAACATAGGGGATAAACATGAGGTCACATGAGGAAAGGCAGCGTAGATAACCCCTCCAAAGCTAGACTGAGCGTAGTGGGGAACGTATATTGAGGGTTTTTCTTGGGAGTAATACCGACTACATTTTCCTATGGAGCTTCATGGAACTTGAATCCATTCAAGATCCTCTATTGTATTTAAGAAAATTTTCTTTCGATACCCCTAATAGGATTCTAAATTGTTATCCTGCTCATTGTGATCTTCCCAACTATCAATTGTACCTGCCTGGTGACTGACTGTGAGATGGAAACTTAGTTTCCCATATTATATGGACTTACAAGGGTGACTATGGGGGTATACCACAGTACCTGGGGAAGATGTCAGATCACACTTTGTAGAGTATACTTGGAGGGTGCTTCTGTGTTCAAGTTTCACTTACACTGGTTAGTTTCTCTAGTGTCGATTGTCATAACTATCATTCCTACTAGATAGTCGACTGCTTGATTTGTCCATAGGAGATTTTTAGTGTGTGATTGGTGTTCAAATGATAGTTAAGACTTAGTGTGTTGTTGATCATTTCAAAAGGTGGAATATCAACAAATTCGACAGTTGTGAAGGCTTTAGGGCTTGTCGTCGATTACATTGGAGCCACCATCGCCACCTTTGAGTGGAAGAATCAACCATGAAGGGTCATTCGAAGTGACCAGGCCGCAAAAAATTGTGCCCGAACCTACTCCATGAGGATATTTTTTGACTCTGGAGGAACCTACCATATTTGACCTTGGAACTGAAGGTTTCAGGCCAGATAACCCTTCGATTACCGACTTATCGATGTAGATATTAATTTAGATTCCCCCCCCCCGAGGTGACACCTTATGAGCACCAACTAGTCCTACAAGCGGAAATGGAAGTGAATGTTGCTACTTCATCTGGGAGTCCTCATACTCCTGTCATGGATATTACTGTAGAGGGCATTATGCCTCCTCCCCTACCTCCACCAGTCATGACCACAGTGGTCTCGACTCCCTCTACTTCGGGAAGTGGCTTGATACCATCATCGACGGTGACCACTGCTTCATTTACTCAGAGTGTGACGATCCCTCCATTATCATATGGGATGCTCGGTTTTGATTCAAACTTGATTCTTACCTACTCCACCTTACATACCATAGGGAGTTCAAACTCTCCTGTGAAAGGGTCAACTGAGGGAACTTTAGTCCCCTTTAATGCTATCCATTATGGTGGGGGTCATATCCCTCCTCCTTCCCCCTCGCTCGATGGTGCTTTCCAGTAGTTAAATGGGCCAAACACTAATTATAGCTTGTTTGGAGCAGGTAGTTTACGACCTTCGTCTTACACAACACCAGTGGGATCTATGTCATTATCTTTGTTCTGTGCATTTGGGAACAATGTTATTTCTTCAGTTGTTGTCTCGGCTGGGGAAACTCTCGTTTTGGGCAACAAAACCCCGTGTAGGGTACTATTACTTCATAGGGTGCGACGACTGGATTTTTCTTCACATAGTGTCTTTGGAATATTTAGCAGGGATCAGTTCCCTCACAAGGGATGTCGGTCAGGAGAAACCCCTTCCATGCTCAATGGAACCCTGGGTAGGGCTCCACACCTATGCTCGTTGGATTAGTTGGGGGCATCCCCTTCCAAAATCCTTGGAACACAATGCAGGGAGAAATCCCCACACAATCTATGTCATCCAATTACGGGAGTCAGTAGATGATACCTCGATAGACATAGTTTTTGTATGCTGGTCAAGGCCACAGTTTCTACCAAAACCCTAGCCAGCAGTCCAACTTTTCCTGGCAACCTAGTGCCAGTCAAACTCTAGGACCCTCTTTTATTGTTAATAACACACAACCTAAACTACCATTTCTGGCAATGCTACATCTACCAGACTTGTCAAGGTTACTAAACGACCCAATTTGTCACGATCTGCATTGGCCCCCCATGCCGACTAAGTTTCCGTCAGATATTCTAAAATTTGAAGGCAAGCCTGGTGAAGATCCAGGTGTTCATGTGATGACTTTTCATCTATCATGCTCGTCAAACTCATTGCAAGACAAATTTATCCAATTGCACCTTTTTCAACGCACTCTTATAGTGGGTGCTACGAAATGGTATATTGAGCTCGACCACTCAAGGTACTCTTACTTCAATGACCTGGCGATGGTTTTCTTAAACCATTTTCAGTTACCTGTGAGATACGATGTCAACACCGAATTGCTGGCCAACTTTTAGAAAACCAATCCTGGCCATATCTCTGAGCATATCCGAGAATGGCCGCATCAAAAGAGATTAATTGAGTTCCAGGTCCCTCCTAATTTCCTTCTTGAGTGGTTCCTGAAGTATTTGGTGCCCTCCTTATCCAAGGATGTAGCGACTTCTGAGTGTTTTCAGAAGAGGAGGCAATTATGAGAGCGTAGTAGCTTGAACTGATCTACTCTCAATCTGGCATCCTCTACGAGATTTTTCCATATGTGTCACAGTCTATTCTCATTAAGACCAAGAAAAAGTCTAGACCCCATGTCGATGGTATTGTGGGCTCAACACAAAGAAAGTCCAGATGTTGGGTGTACATAGTGTGCATTTGATGAATTCCAAGGCCAACCAGCAGGCCGACAGAAAGAAGAAACAATGAAACAATAAGGGTGAAGGGAATAAAAAGGCTACGAACAATGTTGGTGGGGGAAAAATAGAGAAGAAGAAGTCGAAGTATATGTGTAACATTTGTACGGAAGACCACTTGACTCATTTGTGCCCTTGGCTTGCAGAGGCCTAGAAGCTATTGGCACAACAACAGTTGGTTGTGCTGATGAACCCTTTTCCACAATGGAAAAGCATGGCTCATGCTTCTGCATCCATGAGCATGATAGGGGGTAGTCAAGGACCCCTCACTCCTCCCAATAATAACCTATCTGTAAATTTTTACATGATGAATGTCAATGCTCATATAGCGACCATGGCACGAGACTACAGGATGCCAAAATCTCCTGAGAAGGGAAAAGAAGCCACTAACCCACTGACTCATTTCCAAATTGAGAAGGAGATGGGAAAAATGATGACTTGCATCCCAAAAGGTGTGTTTAAGAAGGCTTCTCATAATCCAAATGCGAGGGCCGCCCAAAACTACTCTGTTTAGAGGATTTGGCATAGACCCCTTACGCAATGTTTTTTTTGCAAGTCCTCCTGAGTTGCCCCTCGTAGAGAAAACATATCTTGTTCGCCTTGGGATCAGTAAAGACTTGTAACTCGGGAGCCATCATTCTTGATCCAACTAATGTAAATCCCCGTCTTCCTTACCATGTTTCATTTCAGATAGTAGTGGCTTACACCACAAAATATTTTACGTGGAACATCTTTCGCATAGTGGTTGACGTGGGTTCCTCGACTTGCATGATGTCATTGGAATGTTGGAAGGCCATTAGCCAACTTGGGTTGTCTCTGTAACCTATGTTGCTTACGACATTTGATGGTCAGTCATTTAGACCACATGGAATTATTCCTTCTTTCCCCATGAAGTTGGGAGGAAAACTGTGTGTGTCAAAGTTGAAGTGGTCGATGTGCCTCTCGATTACAACCTGTTGTTAGGAAGGAGTTGGACTTATGTGATTCATGAAGTGGTTGCTATGGTTTTTCGGGTCCTGTGCTTTCCACACGAGGGTCGTATTGTGACCATTGATCAGTTGTCCTTATCCCGTCCTGACCCTTCATCAGAGGCTTCCACGGTCCCGATGATTGATAATTCGCAGCCCGAGACTGTTAACTTAGGTGTTGGTTTGTTTCCATCGTTGATGGGAAATTTTGATTACCCGCTGCCTTCTGGAAATGTCAAGCTTATATCAGTTGTCCCCGACCATCCTAGGGTTGCAATTCTACAAGTGTCATCATTTTGAACGAGTTACTTTAACAATCCATGGAATTTACCTTCCCCATCGGCTTCGATGGAAGGGACAGGGCATCCTGGGATGGCCATGCCCTTGTCTGCCGTTGAGGTTGCATACATCATTGTCCAATAGACTTCGTTCAACCCCGATCCGACTCTCGCACATGAGTGAGATCTAGTTTTAGAGCCTATTTGGGCTCAAGGTTCCCTTGGCACTCGATATCCTTTAGACTTGGTCTTTCCCTCTGACGAGCCGATTATTGAGGCAATGAATGGTCCCAATAGACCTTGGGATGATCTACATCATAGATATTACTTCCTTCTCAAGTTAAAGAGAATAGAGGTGGGAAAATTTGTTTCGACCATGAATGGAGATAATTCTTGTCTTGTCAATCCTTTGGCTACGCACAAAGTTTATGTCAAGGGTAACATGGCAAGCATTGCTAAAATGATTCCAATAGATATCTCTGAAACCCATGGCATTGTGGAGAATGTTTTCATCAGAGAGGATTTCTCCCCCCAAAGACATTCGAACTTACAATGAGTTATTCAAAGAATTCTGTGACGTTTTTTCCTAGTCTTATGAGGAAATTCTAGGCATTGACCCATGAATTGTCGAGCATGAAATTACGACTTATCCTGATGCCAACTCCATCCGACAGAAGATTCATCCAGTAAATCTTCGAAAAGAGACAACATATAAGGAAGAAGTAGAAAAACTTCTCAAAGTCAGTTTTATCTAACCCGTACAGTTGATGGAATAGGTGTCAAATCTAGTTCCAATTAACAAGAAACAAGGTATGATTCGCATGTGCATGGACTTTAGTGACTTGAATAAGGAATGTATGAAAGAAAATTTTCCCACCCCATTCATCGATCAGATTGTCGATGAGTGTGTAGGCTGTGAGTTCTTTTCATTCATGGATGGTTTCTTAGGATACAATAAGATCCAAATCAAACCCGAAGACCAGTATAAAACAACTTTTATCTGTCCGTGGGGGACATTCTCCTATCGTATGATTCCTTTTGGCCTGAAGAATGTTGGAGCCACCTTTTAGTGGGCCATGTTGTTTTGTTTTCATGACCTTAGACACATATTCTATGCATATCTCGATGATCTAGCATCATGCTCTCACAAGCGATCTGATCATCTCACTCATCTTCGACTAATCTTTGAACAATGTCGCTACTATCGGATTCACTTGAGTCCTAACAAATGCATTTTATGCGTAACGTCAGGTCATATTTTGGGTTTTATTGTTTCGACAACAGGGATCATGGTCGATCCTCTCAAGTTTGAGGTGATAGTTCAGTTGCCTCCCCCATGCATGATACCCCAGCTTCAATATTACAGAGGAAAGCAAATTTTCTTCGGTGTTTTGTCGCAAACTACGCCGAGATCACTAAAGGGTTTATGCATCTACTAAAAAAAGGGGTCCCATTCTTTTGGGATGAAGCTACTCAGTGCTCCTTTGAAGCATTGAAACGCGCCCTGACATCTTCCCCTCTACTCCGGTCTCCAGATTATAACAAATATTTCTTGTTGTATTTGGCTACTGTGGAGTCTAGCATCTGCATGGTCTTGGTTCAAGAAGATGACATGCTCAAAGAGCACATTATATATTACCTTAGCTGAGGCCTGGTTGGGACAGAACTCAACTATTCTCACATTGAGAATCTTTCTTTGGAATCAGTTCATGCTATCCAACAGTTCTGTCACTACATTTTGCTTCGCCAGACCACTGCCATCATCGTGGTGAACCCTTTACAATACATATTAACATGATGGTTCATTGGCGGAAAGATTAGTATATGGATAGTCATATTACATGAGTTTGACTTGGATTTTGTTTCTGCAAAATCCAAAAAGTCCTTGGTCTTTGCCGAACTTATTTCAGAACTTCCGGTCGAGTCTAGTGATATCACGCCTGAAGAATCGCTTATTAAGGGAGATATTTTTATAATCACATATTTAGACCCCTGGTATGGCGATATATTGGTCTATCTCCAGACTTTGAAGTTCCCTTCTTCTTATTCCCATGATGAGTGTCTACTAATTCAACATCAGGAATGAAACTATCTTATACTCGATGACACTTTATGTCGTTGTTGAGTCTCCATTTTGACACTTCTAATGCCCTATATTACCCTTTATCTGAGCCTATTTTTCCTATGATATGGGTATATACTTGACTATTTCCTCCATAAACACACCTGATGACCTTGTTCATGTACATAAAGAGGTAACTTATGATTAAGGCATGATTTTTTTAGTTTTCTTGAGTTAATTCGATTAAATGTTTGATTTTGTATGATCCTAATCGTTTGACTCCTAAGTAGTTTTGATCCGATACCAAGTCTATTCTAGTACCCAAAGCTCCACCTATTCTGGTACTGTCCGCTCAATGTTATTCCAGTATTTGTACAACATGGCATCCAGTAGTAGCACAACTCAACATCCATTCTGGTACCTGCACACTCTGTGTTATTCTGGTACCAAGTATTCTACCCATGCGCCTAATTAGGTACTCAGATTTGCGACTGTGTGTATTCCGGTACCAAACCCTTGTTTCCAGAATTCATCTGTTGAACGAATATGTTGATGGAGATTCCAAGAATTCAGTTGGATCAAAGTCTCTAAATCGGTTTTCAAGATCATGATAGACTTCATCACTCATGCACTTCGTGTCATGAGGATGAAGTCCATCCCTAGAGATCCGATGTGAAATACCAATTGTAATATTTTAAAAACTATTTGATACTTATCCTTAGATCTCGATAGTAACGACTCACCTTATTTATCATGGATGTTGCATAGGCGATAGAATAGGATGGATGTAATGAAGCAAGTAGTAAGAAATAGATGATACACATTGTTTTTTATGTACAAGATGATGAATTGTTGATTTAATTTACCAGTTGAAGAAATAAAAATGATTTGTTGTGCAATTCCTAAGTATGATTAGAATGTTTTAGTCTGTTATCTTTTTACAGGTACCTTGTTGGTTCGACAAGGGCCCACCGCCCCAACCAAGGTAAACCTCCTTGTATATGTGTTCTGTGATTTTGTGAATATTTAACAGTGGTGTGTTGTAAATGATTTCAAATACATTTTAAAAGTTCAACATAAAATCAATTGTTTCTAAATTGGTGTGAGTAATCAAATACTAGACCAAATAGATAGTTTATTTTTCTAATATTGCAGGTCAACATTTAATTGTTTGATGCGTCGGATTGTTAAGAAAATATTATTTTGAGTTTCTGATTGTAGTGTTCTCAGTAGGTATAGGAACCCTAGGACTTTATCTCTTATTTTCGTGCTCCATAATGAAGTCTCTCAGTCATGTTGATTGTTCCCTGTACTAAATAATGTTTGCTTGAATAGAACAGAGTTATAATTGATTTATGTTTCAAGAGTGGCTAGAGTTTATTGTTAATCACTATTTTTTATTGCTACAGGAAACAAGATATTAAGTTCATCTCTCTAATTCATAATCCTGGAATGAACAGAATTGTCACCTAAGAAAGTACCTTTTGATTGATCGTTTTCTTAAGAAGTTTTTCTATCAGTTTTCTCTTCTAAGTCTAAAGTTGTGTGAAGCATTCAGAAATCTTAGAAACAGAGTATTATGTTATTAATTGTTTCCTTCTTAAGATAGATACAACAGACATAGGTAGGTTACTTGTTCTCGACACATATAGTGTAACAACTCTTTTGATTATGAATCCCGGATTGACATATAAATGAGTGTAATATATTGAACATATTTATACACCAACATTTTTGCATTATTTCCAGGTGTTAGCATCAGAAGTCACTCCTAGATTGCAGCAGGAGCAGAGCCCAATGCCCATCATTTTATGTCATGAATAATTTAATGGGGTGATCGTATGGATAGAGGCCCAGGAAGATATCGCTCTAACTCAAAAAATCGGGCCTGATATGTAACAACAGAAGAGGTATTGATCTAACTTCATTCAGGGAGTTGTTTATAAATGAGCAGATGGAAGACTTGGTAAGAGGGGCAAGCAAGACTGCCTTAGGCATTAGGCCTTTCGAAAACTTGAAGAGGAAAATCTCAGAACACAAGAGCCTCTTGGTTCAGAGTTTCGGGGAACTGAAGGGTGACTTGACTAGATCTTCCAATTCCAAGTCACTCAGCGTTGAGAAAATACAAGAAATGATTAGAAACAATGCAACTATTACAGTGATCCAACATACATCATCCTATAATGGTGCAACTCGACTGGATCCTCCAGTTCCGAGCGGTTCTAACACAGTGTAAACAGAGAGATGGAAAGAGGCTAACATTCATAAGGCAAGAATTCTCAAGTGCCAATACATAACCAGAGCAACCAATGCTTCATCAAAAATTTACAATATAGATTCGTGCTCTACCACCCCCCTTACAAAAATACAAAACTGAGTACATATACTCCTAAGCTTTCACCCAACAGAGGCGTCTTAGGACTTTCAAGGTGTGGCGTCTCCTTAGTCCAATCTGGCCTGAACTCCTTTGTCAGATGTCACCTTAACTCTGCATGGCCTTTGCAAGGGGGGTAGCTGAAACATTAAAGGCTAAAATAGCGTGTGCAGACACCTCTAGTCAGATGAGAACTCGGCATGGATTTTTTGGAGAAAACCAACATACAGGACCATCTCGGGCAGACTGCCTGCCGAAACCTCCATGCTTTCCATTTAATGAGTGAGACGAGGTTTCAACTACCTCCATCCACCTTCATTTATTTTAGCAAGGACCAAGATCGAGGTTGAGCTGAACTGGTCTCTGGAGAATGCGGTGAGCCCTTCTGCAGCTAAACTTGGTGCTTCATCCCTTTGCACAGTTCTTTCTATCACCCCCAAGTGACCACGGGCTGTGACCCTGTGCCTATATTCAAAGGCACTTTTAGCCTCTCGCATTTTGGAAATTTGAAATGCAGTGAAAGGATGAGACCCTCTATTCTCTCGAAGTCCCGATAGCTGAAAAGACGAAATGGATTGATCATGCGCCATGTGTCCCATTGGATGGATAGCCTAGATCAACACTTGAATGAATGTGGGACCGCCTATGGCCTGGAACCTTTCGGCATTTCAGGCTTCGGGGATTTGAAATGCAGTGAAAGGAGGAGACCCTCTATTCTCTCGAAGTCCTAGTAGCAAAATGTCGAATGGCTTGATCGTGTGCCATACATCCCACTGTATGGATGGCCTAGATCAACACTTGAATGAATGTGGGACCACCTCTGGCCTGGACCCTTTTGGTGTTTTGAGCTTCAGGGATTTGAAATGCAGTGAAAGGATGAGACCCTCTATTCTCTCGAAGTCATGGTAGCCAAAATGACAAAATGGCTTGATCGTGCACCACGCATCCCATTGGATGGATAGTCTAGATCAACACTTGAATGAATGTGGGACCGCCTCTGGCCTAGACCCTTTCGGCATTTCGGGCTTTATGGATTTGAAATGCAGTGAAAGGATGAGACCCTCTATTCTCTCGAAGCCTCGGTAGCTAAAATGTCGAAATGGCTTGATCGTTTCATGATTTTGGCAATAGGAGATGAGCTCAGGCACTTGACCACGTGCAACTTAGTGACCTAAACTTACCCGATGGCCATCGATCTGCCCCATCTATGGATCTTCACCATTGAAAGACAAAGTGCTTTCTCGCTTAATTTTAAGCCTGAAATGGGCTTCTTCTGTGGGTTACACTCGGTGCTCATGGCTGCGGCCTTTGAATAAAACACACTCGACCAGTGTTCAAATCCCACTTCTATGCATTTACACCAGGGGCCTAAAACTGGAATAAAACGCCAACTGGCAAGAATTTTTGCTAACATTATGCTCCATGGGGGATAGAGTCATCCCCACAATGCTCTAAGAACTCATTTGTAGCTTCAATACCTTGTTGTTGGGCTATGGAGTCATCTATTAAGACGGAAATAAATATACAGCTAAAAGGACAATATTTACAAAACGAGGAGCCGCCTTCGGCTCAAACAAAACATTTTTTTAGGAAATGCCCATTTACTGGACCATTAAAAACTTCATCACCCTCCAAATCCTGCAACTTATAAGTGTTATTCGAGAATACTTCAGTGATCCTGAAGGGCCCGATCCAGAGGGCGTCAAACTTGATGTGTTTGCCCCTATCCTGCCTGGGTGCATCCCACTTAGGCACCAAATCCCTGAGCTTGAATTCCTTCTTTGTGACCTTTCTGTCAAAAGCTTGCTTGACCTTTTGCTGATGACTATGGGCCATGTCCATCACCTATTCCTTGATCTGTTGCACCTCCACTATTTGATGAATCCTTCTGACCATATGGTCTGGCTCTCCTTCAAGATCCTAGAAAAATTTCACTACAGGTAATGCGAGTTGAGTGGGAAAAATAGCCTCCGTCCCATAAACCAATTGAAAAGGTGAGGAGCCCAGGGACCTTTTTGTTGTCACTTGATCAACCCATAGAGAGAATTTGAGTTTTGAATCCCAAGCCCTCTTATTGTCCTCCAACAATCTTTTGATGAGTTTGATTAGGCTTTTATTGGAAGACTCTGCCAGTCCATTTCCTTGAGGATAATAGGGGGTGGAGTGAATCAATGAAATTTTTAACTATTCACAGAACTTAATCAGAGGCTCAGACCTGAAATAAGCAGCATTATTAGTGACAATTCTGCTGGGACAGCCAAAGCTGGCTATGATATCCTCCAGGAAGTTGATAATAACCTTGTGAGAAACACTCCTGGTGGGGGCCGCTTCTTTCCACTTAGTGAAATAGTCTGTCGCAGTCAAGATCCATCTGTGATGGCCACTTGAAGGAGGATGAATCTCCCCAATGAAGTCCAACCCCCATTGTTGAAAAGGTGTTGAAGCTACCACAAGATTTAGTGGCAACGAGTTGAGATGTTGCTTTCCTGAGAACCTTTGGCATTTGATACAAGCTCTAACTTCTCTGCAGACATCAATGAACAAGGTGGGCCAGTAGTACCTAGCCCTAGGAATTTTGTGATTTGTGGTCTTCCAAAAATGATTCCCTCCACAAAGGCCACCATGGAACTCAAACATAATTTTCTGGGCTTCCTGTGGGCTTAAACACCTCAGCAACACCCCGAGGGGCTCTCTCCAGTACAAGACTGGGTTAATGAGGCAATACCTTATCATTTTGAGCTTTAAATATCTTGCCTTACTTTTACCCATTCCATCAGGAGGCTTCAGTTCTTGCAAAAAGTACAACATGTCTCGGTACCAGGTGCATTATGCTAGTGATGAGACGTTGTGAGAGATTTTGCTAGATGACTCAACTAGCTAAGTTTCTGAGCAAGTATTTATGAAGCTACCCCCCAAAGCCCTGCAATTGGATTTAGCTAACAGCTTGGCTAAACCTTGCTCTTTAACCAACTTGGTGGGATTTATTTCTAGGTCAAACTCCAAAATCTTGGTGATCCATTTACCTCTACTTCCATCTATGCAGGTTGTATAAGGATATCTTTCACAGATGTTGAAGGTACGTATGTAGTCACTTTTGAGTGAAATACATAGACTCTAAAATATTTGAGAGCTTTCACTAAGGCATAAGCTTGTTTCTCCATGATTTCATACCTGATATCCACATATCTTAATTCCTTACTGAAGAAAGAAATGGGTTGTTGTCGACCTTCCTAATTTTTCTGCAACAAGGCTGTTGCTACTGTATCAAAAGAAGCGAACGAAAAAATTAGAAAATCCTTGGAATAGTTAGGAATGATCAACACAGGTGCCTCAGTCAATTCCCTTTTTATTTGGATGAAAGATTCCCTGGGCCCAACAGTCCATTTTACTTCATTTCCTTTCCTGAGCATGGCTGTGATGTGCTTCACCAATTCAACAAAATTTGAGACGAATCTCCTCAGAAAATTAATCTTCCCCAAAAAGGCCTGAACTTCCTTCCTAGATCTGGGAAGTGACAGGGTCTAAATTGCCTCTACCTTGTTGGGATCAATCCTCACTCCCTCTGTTGATACTATATGGCCTAACAACTTACCCTCCTTCATAGCAAAAACAGACTTCTTGGGATTTAAAGAAAGGCCAAACTTTTGGCATTTCAAGAAAACCTTCCTTAGGTGACAACAGTGCTCCATATCATACCTGGAGAAGACTATGATGTCGTCCAGATAGATCACCAAAAACTGGTCTTTCTCTCCTATGAAGGCCATATCCATAGCTCGTTGAAAAGTTGCTCCTGCGTTCATAAGTCCAAACGGCATCTTGGCATACATGAATGTCCCCCAGGGAGTGGTGAAGGTCGTCTTCTCTCTGTCCTTGGGCATGATTAATAATTGATTATACCCAGAGAAGCCATCAACCATGGATATCCTAGATGCACCAGTTACCTTCTGCAATATGTGTTCCATGTTAAGCAAGGGATAGTTGTCTTTCTTCGAGCTCCGGTTTAGGTTCCTGAAGTCAACACAGAGCCTGATTTCACCACTTTTCTTCCTTATCGGGACCAAATTAGCCACACACTCAGAATATCTCAAGGGAACAATGATTTGGGAATCTAACAACTTCCTTACTTCTCTCTCCATGATAGGCAGCAACATGGGATTTATCTATCTTAACTTCTGCCTAAATGGTTTAGCCTCCTCCTTTAGTGGGATCTTGTGTTCAATGAAAAACGTGTCATATGTCTTGAGGTCTTCATAAGTCCATGCGAACACATCAGCAAATTCTCTTAATAGCTCAGTATATTCAGCTCTCTGTTCTTTGGTCAGGCTGCTTGACAACCTGACAAATTTAGGCTCCTCCTATGTGTCAATGTTACACTCATTTGAATTGGCATCTTCATTCAAAAATTCACCCCTTACTGCCACATCGTTACCATCGAACAATCTTTCTAAAGGGACTAGTCCCTTCGGAATGTGATTGCTAGACAGCTAAATAATCTGGTGATTAGAAATTTTATTTAAAAATACCTCAAGGAAAGGGTAACCTTCAAGGTCAGGATCTTGATCAATGTGCAACGTAGAAAATTCGGCGATAGCCTACAGAAAATTCTTGATTTCCAGATCATCTTCGAATACCTTCCAATGTCTGACATTGTCCAGTACAGATGGCCTATACTTTATCTCGACATCATGTTTTCTCTTAGGCATCAGAGGGATCCTAAACAGACTCGCCGAAATGGCTAAGGAATCGGCCAAAGCATTTTTCTCCCTTGGAATAAAAGAGATGTTGAAAGCTGAGAAGGAATTGTCAATCAAGTCCCATACCTCATTTTTGTAGCTCCTGAGCTGAGGATGCTTAGTTCGATAAGCATTTCTGACTTGATGAATAATCAACTCAGCATCTCTAAACACCGCTATCTCCTCTATCCCCATCTCCTTTGTGGCCCTTAAACCCAGAACCAAAGCTTCGTATTCTACCACAATATTGGTGGCTTCAAATTCTAGCTTGTATGATAGGGACATGGTTTCCTGACAAGGTGACACCAACACCACTCTCGCGTCGGCGCCTTCGATAGAAGAAGCCCTGTTGAAAAACATATTCCAAACAGAGGTGGTTGGAGGAGGCATATCATGATCAAAAGGGGGCTGCCTTCTGACTTGAAAAGAGGCTTCAGGAGCATCAGTGAGCTGCAACAAACTAGATCCCAAATCAGTGTCTAGTGCAAAGATAGGGTGATTGGTGGGGTTTG
Organism: Picea engelmannii; assembly: GCA_009831015.1. NCBI lineage: Eukaryota > Viridiplantae > Streptophyta > Pinopsida > Pinales > Pinaceae > Picea > Picea engelmannii. The sequence goes on along the minus strand of ML782373.1, from coordinate 630,779 downwards.
CCTCATCACTAACAATGTAGGCCAGTTGGGCCTCTATGTACAACCTCCTGTGTTCCCCTACAAATACTGGAATGGTTGCATATGTGAGATCCATTTGTAATGTTCCTCCAAGATTTTTAATCCAATATCTTGACAACAACATGCCAAACTTGGGAGGAACATAGACTACTACAATGTCCATGACCACACTTTTCATTGGCAGCTGAAACAGAGAGACGAACAAGTCTTTGATGACTCTAAGGCATTGCACCCTCCTTGAATCTAAAGAGTATAAATCATGGTAAGCCTTCGTCACCTCCAGTCCCAATTCTTCCATGACTATTTTGGGCATAAGGTTGTGGGAAGCCCATGAATCCATGAGGCAATTATGCAACACCTTATCATGTATGTTTAGAGATGTGTAGAAGGGAGGGGATGAATCATCTATGTCTTCTATCATGGGACCTAGGACAACTACTGGATTTTCATCTTGAAGATTTATTGAGTCTATGGAAGGCTGGGGGGGCTCAGATTGTAGCAGCTTAGAGAGGGACCTTTTGAAATCTTCATTTTAACTAGTTTTGAGAGGGCTATAGGAATCCTGATCTTCTGAATCTCATGCTCAAAACTAAAAGAGTATAGGGGATTAGGAAGTTCCCTCACCTCGAATATAGGCTCTTTGGCTGCTGATGAATTATTCTAAGCTTGTTTTTCTTTAGTAGTTGTCGCAACAGCTTTAGCAGGCCTTTCTGCTATGAGGGGTTCATCCTGGCTATCAAAAGTATCATCTTTCTTCTTTGACCGGAGATGGTATCTATAAGGGGTGTTGTTGGACTTCTCCTTTTTACCCAACTCATTGATTTGGACATTCATAAGGGATTCTTCATATGCATATTGAGTCAAATGGGGAAAAGGGGAGGTGCCTTCAATGCAGTGAATTTCAGGGTCGAGTTCTTCTATCTCCTCTCCTTCCTCATGAACAACTATATTGTTTTGGAGAGGGGTATGAATCCTCTGATCATCTCTATCTCTGCTCCTTTGTTCCCTTGGGGAGGCCTATGTCACATTGTTACAAGGCCTCCTGAAACCTCTGTTATCAGTATTATGGGGATTTCTGTACACGGGATTCCCCTCTAACTCCCACCTTTCCATCCTAGCCGAGAGATATTTCAGTACTTTAGTTACCTCATCCATTTGAGGAGGAAGGGGAGAGGAATGGGATGAGGAGGCTTCAACTCTCCTCTTGGGTATGTCTCTGTTAGCCTTACTCCTGAGTCAGTCAACAACCAATATATTAGACTCTACTTCTATGGCCGTGTCTTGTATGTGTGCCAGAGTGGTGGCTCTCCTTTCCCTCAACGGAAGGTAGAAATCGGGATCAAAAGCGCTAGCATAAGTGATCTTCGCAGAGGCTTCTGAGGGCTTAATCTCAGCAGGGATTTTATTGTACATTTTGTTAAATCTTTTGGAGAAGTCAGAAACAGACTTCCTTCCTTTCTCTTCAAAGATCCAAACTCTGTCATGTAATACAAGAAGTGCTTTTTGTCACCCCACTATCTCAAAACGGCATTATCCAAGGCCTCGATCCCATTAATAGATCCAGGAGGCAAGGACTGAAACCAATTTCTAGCCTCACCCTCAAGGCTATGGATGAAAATTCTCATCCACACATCTGCATGCATGATGACATGGTCATATGTAAAGCTGTAAAAGGCTTCAAGGTGTTCTTCCGCAGTTATGTCCCCCTCACCTGTAAACTTGGGCAGTTTCTTGAGGTAGCCATCTGCTGGAAGGGCGTTGAGAGGCTAGGGTAGAAAAAGGGGAGCATACCTGGCAGCTATAATAGCCTTGATTCTGGTCATGGGGGGATTTTCTCCTGCCATAGGGATATTAGGTGGAGGAGAACTCGAAGGGGAAGGAGCTTGAACTAGGGATACTGGAAATAGGCTTACAGGGGCAAGGGAAGTGACAAGGGCTTCTCCCTCTAGTCCAAAACCAGGAGGAGACAACTCGGCAGGAACACTTCTGAAATTTAGGAAACGGGAGGTTTCTAAAAAGTTCTGTTGCGAAGATAAGGAGAAGAAAAAGGATTTTCTATAGAAGATGACGGAAAAATACCTGGTTTGGCGATGGAAGTTTCTCCTTGGGGGGCCTTTCCTCTTCTGAAATTCGCCTGCAGCTCAGCTTCAGGCGTAGCTAGAGGCAATTGTGGATGGGACCGCGTGTGTCTACCTCTGAAAGACACAATTAAAATGGCAGGTTTTCCATAGTGGAGTTGTCACAATGGAGTCACCAAGTGCACAGTAGCAATCTTCAAAGGCTCCGATGCCTGATGCAGCTTCAAAATCAGAGGCTCGATGTCATTCAATCTCGGGGAAAATTTTCAACTTCGTCCCTGGCAACGACACCAGAAATGTTAGCATCAGAAGTCACTCCTGGATTGCGGCAGGAGCAGAGCCCAACACCCATCAATTTGTGTCATGAATAATTTAATGGGGTGATCAGATGGATAGAGGCCTAGGAAGATATCGCTCTAACTCAGAAAACCGGACCTCATATGTAACAATAGAAGAGGTCTTGATCTAACTTCAGTCAGTGGGTTGATTATAAATGAATAGATGGAAGACTTGGTAAGAGGGGTGAGAAATACTGCCTTGGGCATTAGGCCTTTCGATAGCATGAAGGGGGAAAACTCAGAACACAAGAGCCTCTTGGTTCAGAGTTTCGGGGAACTGAAAGGTTACTTGATTGGATCTTCCAATTCCAAGTCACTCAGCATTGAGAAAATACAAGAACTGATTAGAAACAATGCAATTATTACAATGATCCAACATACATCATCCTATAATGGCGCAACTCGACTGGATCCTCCAATTTCGAGCAGTTCTAACACAGTGTAAACAGAGAGATGGAAAGAGGCTAACATTCATAAGGCAAGAAGTCTCAAGTGCCAATACATAACCAGAGCAACCAGTGCTTCATAAAAACTTTACAATCAGGAGCTGTGCTCTACCATCCCCCTTACAAAAATACAAAACTGAGTACATATACTCCTAAACTTTCACCCAGCAGAGGCGTCTCAGGACTTTCAAGGTGTGGCATCTCCTTAGTCCAATTTGGCTTGAACTCCTTTGTCAGACATCACCTTAACTCTGTATGGCCTTTGCAAGGGGGGTAGCTGAAACATTAAAGGCTAAAATAGTGTGTGCAGACTCCTCTGGTCAGACAAGAACTCGGCATGGCTTCTTTGGATAAAACGAGCATACAAGACCATCTCGGGCAAACTGCCTGCCAGAACCTCCATGCTTTGCATTTAATGAGTGAGCTGAGGTTTCAACTACCTCCATCCACCTTCATTTATTTTAGCAAGGACCAAGATCGAGGTCGAGCTGAATTGGTCTCTAGAGAACGTGGTGATCCCTTCTACACCTGGTGCTTCATCCCTTTGCATAGTTCTTTCTATCACCCCCAAGTGACCACGGGCTGTCACCCTATGTCTATATTCAAAGGTTCTTTTAGCCTCTCACTTTTCGGTGATTTGAAATGCAGTGAAAGGATGAGACCCTCTGTTCTCTCGAGGTCCTGGTAGCCGAAATGCCGAAATGCCTTGATCATGCACCACGCATCCCATTGGATGGACGGCCTAGATCAACACTTGAATGAATGTGGGACCGCCTCTGTCCTAGACCCTTTCGGTGTTTTGGGCTTCGGAGATTTGAAATGCAGTGAAAGGATCAGACCCTCTGTTCTCTCGAAGTCCCGGTAGACGAAATGCCGAAATGGCTTGATTGTGCACCACATGTCCCATTAGATGGACGGCCTAGATTAACACTTGAATGAATGTGGGACCACCTCTGGCCTGGACCCTTTCGGCATTTTGGGCTTCGGGAATTTGAAATGCAGTGAAAGGATGAGACCCTCTATTCTCTCGAAGTCCTGGTAGCCAAAATGTTGAAATGGCTTGATCGTGCACCACGCGTCCCATTGGATGGATGGCCTAGATCAACACTTGAATGAATGTGGGATTGTCTCTGGCTTAGACCCTTTCAGCATTTCAGGCTTTGGGGATTTTAAATGCAGTGAAACGATGAGACCCTTTGTTCTCTCAAAGCCTCGATAGCTGAAATGCTAAAATGGCTTGATCATTTTGTGATGTTGGCCATAGGGGATGAGCTCAGGCACTTGACCACGTGCAACTCAGCGACCCAAACTTACTCGATGGTCATCGATCTAGCCCATCTGTGGATCTTCGTCGTTGAAAAACAAAGTGCTCACTCACTTGATTTTAAGCCCGAAATGGGCTTCTTCTATGGGCTGCACTCGACGCTCATCGTTGCGGCCTTTGAATAAAACACACTTGACCAATTTTCAAATCCCACTTCTATGCATTTACACCAGGGGCCCGAAACCAGAATAAAACGCTAGCTAGAAAGAATTTGTGCTAACACCAGGGAGTTGTAAATGGTAATAGGTAGCATTTTGAATTTTTGATTGTTTTAATGTGTTTGGTTTGGATTTAAGGACAATCTTAGGGTGGAGAGAAGATGGTAATACGAGAGGTAAGAACCTGCGAATCCACTTTGGTGGGGTTACTCCAAAGTTAGGTTGTCCTCTTACTTTTGATAGTTATAAATCTTTGTTTTTTTATTGGAATTTCTTTTATGAGTAGGTATAGGGATAATAAAGGTAGATTTATTACTCCCAAAATTTCAGAAAAGTTAGAAAAACAAACAACAACCACCCCCCCCCACACTAATTCATCTAAAATTCGTGCAGGAAAAATTCTCATAGGAGAAATCTCAAAGGCATCAATTGAAACAACAACCAAATGCACTAAATATGAAGCCATTGTTCAGATTGAAAGCATAAGACAACAGGCAAGAGGGGAAGCACTGGCGACCCCATTAGAAGGAGGATATGGAAAAGAAATAGAGGTGGCGATAGAAGAAGTTGCATCTGTCATTGGGGAACCACACAAGACATTGGAACAACTAGATATACCAAACAACCCATTGGTTGAACCATCACTTAGTGGAGAGACATCACCACCACCCTACAAACTATTTGGAGATATGGAAGAAGAGGAAGGAAATGCAGCTAATGAAATAGAGACATTTGGATTCCCCATACTGGACATCGCCAGAGACGTTTCTATGAAGAAAATTCCATTGCCCTCAGTGCCTCACTTCCATGGTATGTCAATGGAAGATCCTAACTCATTTTTGTTTGAATTTGATATACTATGTAGAAGTTACAATTACACTAATAATGCACAAAAATTAAAACTCTTTCCAGCTACACTAAAAGATTTAGCACTAAGGTGGTTTATGAGACTAGGAGAACAAATTATCTTATCTTGGAATGGTATGAAAGATACCTTCCTACATAAATACCAATATTACTGTAGACCTAGGGATGCTAGGAATGACATATTTAAAATGCAACAATCTGTGGAAGAAATCTTGGAAGATTACCTAGAGAGGTTCCTATACAACTACCAAAAGACTAAGCAATTTTCCTTAGACACAAATATGGTTAGGATTATCTTCTTAAAGGGTGCAAGGGATGACTACATTGAAGTACCAAACCTCATGAGTTATGGATATGTGTACCAAAATCCATTTGCAGACATAGAGAAATATTTTAAAAGATACTCCCACAGTCAAGCCAAAACAAGAAAAAGTGTAAGGGATCCTACAAACCGAATTGTTAAACCCACATCAAGAGGTGTTACTAGGATTGAATTGGGGAATCTATTAGAAAAATTCAAAACAGACGTCCTAAACACCATCAGTTCCCAACTTGATACCATAAAAATTAAAAGGAAACAAGAGGAAGAAAATGTTGCTTTGGCAATTTTTTGTCATTGGTGTAGGAAAAAGCATCCTAAAAAGGAATGCCCCCTTAATGTTATTGAAATCTATGGCCTTTGTATAGAGGATCACCCTACCAATGAGTTCCCTTATTCACCTGGACTTAAAGCCATATTCAAGGGAGGAGGAGAACCTCATGAAACATCATACCCCCTAAGAGGCCATGGAGCCAACAAAATCCCAATATGTTTGCAAACCCCACTACAAAATATTCACAACAACAATGGGTACCTCCCATGTCATATCCTCAATGGTCACCACAACAGCCACAAATCCAACCTTGGAAACAAGGATGGAGAGGACCTGCATATGGGAATGTTACCTTTTAGCTAACAAATTTTCCCACCTACCCACAATACCCTTCAAATATTTCTTAGTTGCTCCCAGGATTTAATCCTCCTACTCTTCCTCCACCCCCACAGCTGCAACAACAACTTGCACTGCCTATGAATCCAAATTTGTAGCAACAAATGCAAGTTGAACCTATTCAAAACCCTCCTTGGCCTACCCCTATTCCTGCACAACCTATCCCTAATTCGAATAATAGGCCTACACAACCTGTACAAAACCTTGAAGTACAAACCTTCCCCACTTATGTAATAACTCTAGCTCCATTTAATGGAATTGAATTAATATCAGAGAGGGTTGTAAATAAACAAATCCTACTGTGGTTATTCAAGAAGAACAAGTAGATAATCACACAAATCAAGAAGAAGAACAAGTAGATAATCACACAAATCAAGAAGAAGAAAAAATAGATATTCAAACGTTTCAAAGAGGAGAACAAGTGTTTAATCAATTAAATGAATAAAGAAACACCCATGTACAATAAGAAACTCCTCCTCCCAATTCTCATGCAGCAGAAACACCTTAGAAAACAAACCCTCCTCCTTATCTAGAAAGGTTACTTGTGAAGATATCTGAGGAACCTCTAGGACAAAATCTAGAGACTAAACTTAGAAACATATGTGTAAAGATTCCCCTACTTCAAGCCATCAAGGATATACCTATTTACGGTAAAATAGTAAGGGATATTTTCATTAAAAATCTAGGGAGGAAGAGGAACGAGCGTTTTTTCATACAGGTGGTTGGACAAATGTCAGAGTTTATAACAAAAATTCCATCCAAATATAGTGATCCAGGAAACCTAGTGGTAACTATAGAAATTAATGGAGTTTCTTTTCCAAACACACTGATTGATCTAGGGGAAGCAATAAATGATATGTCAGTTCACACTATGAAAACGCTGCAACTAGATCACTTAAGACCAACACAAACTTTGTTGGAGCTTGCAGACAAATCAATCATTGCCCCAATAGGAAGTTTAGACGACATAACACTTATCTTGGCTTATTGGGAATACCCTATGGATTTCTTAGTAATTCATCCCAAATCCTCCAAACCAAGACATCCAGTAGTACCTGGCCGACCTTGGTTGGCCATTATTGACACATTTATTAGTTGTCGATCTGGATAAATGAAAATTTCCAATTGCACTCAAAGTCAAAAACTTATCCTTTTTTCCCCCTGCCTAACCAGCCACTGAATTTCCTCTCTGGTTGGAGAATCCCTATGGGGAGGAGGAGTATACTCAGCCCTTGTTGACACTAGAACAGGTGAAAGGAGTTCAAGAGAAAACTGAAGAACAAATTTTGAGTCTGTTCTTGGTGGATTCAGCATTCATTGAATATCCTCAATCTTTTCCTAAATATACACATATCTTTAGCTCTGAATTCCAAGAAATTTGGCACCCCTCCACCTCTACAGTAGCCTCCGTTTCAAAAATAGATGAAGGGAAATAATCAATTGTTCAAGATGTTTAAATTAGTCTTGGGAAATATTTGTATATCAATGCTACCTTAGAAAAATATCAACAACAAAAGTTGATACAGATTATTCAAGGCCAATTTGGTGCTTTTGCATGGGATTACTTTGACATGAAAGGGATCCACCCAGAAACTTGCATGCATCATATTTACACTAATGATCAAATCGGACATGTTAGGAAACCCCAAAGAAGAATTAATCCAACCTTGAAAGACATAGTGAAAGAAGAACTCTAGAAACTCTTGCAAGCCAATTTCATTTACCCTATATCAGATAGCAAGTGGGTCTCCCCATTAGTTATTGTCCCTAAGAAAAATGGGAAATGGAGGATTTGTGTGGAATTTTGATAATTAAACAAGTCTACCTATAGAGATTACTTCCCCTTGCCTTTCATAGACCAAGTCTTGGACACTTTGTCTCGGAAAAGGTATTTTTCTTTCTTGGATGGGTTTAGTGGTTATAATCAAATTCAAATTTCACCTGAAGATCGGGATAAAACCACATTTACTTGCCCCTGGGGGACCTATGCTTATAGGGTTCTTCCTTTTGGTTTGTGTAATGCCCCTACCTCCTTTCAAAGGGTTGTCTTGGAAATTTTCTCTGATTTGACCCATGACTATGTGGAATTCTACATGGATGACTTCACAGAGTACAAGGATGATTTCCAACAAGCATTAGACAATTTGGAGAAAGTAATGGTTAGGTGTAAAGAAACCAACCTTTCACTCAGTCATGAAAATTCTAGAATGTTTCTCACTAAAAGAATTGTTCTAGGTCACCACATCTCTAGTACAAGAATAAGAGAAGACCCTGCCAAAATTGACATTATTTCCCAAATAAAGATTCCTAGTTCACAGAAAGAAGTCAAAAGTTTATTAGGGCATGCTAGTTAAAATAGGAGGGTCATTCAAAATTTTACAAACCTAGCTGCCCCCCTATTCAAACTGTTGACAAAAGATGCTGAATTTTGTTGGAATGAACAATGCCAAATCTCCTTTGAAATATTGAAAACAAAGCTGTCAACTGCCCCTATTTTGAGGACCAAACTGATCTCTTCCTTTTCATATTTTCACAGATGCCTTAGATACCGCTTTGGGGGATATCTTAGGACAAAGGGAAGGCTAGTTTCCTTATGATATATACTTTGTCAGCAAGAATCTCTCACCTGCTGAAGCAAATTACAGTGTCACAGAAAATATTTTTTGTCAGTAGTACATGCCATCAACAAATTTATACACTACATAACAGGGTATGAAGTCTTTATACATATTGAACATTCAGCCATCAGATTTTTAATGAACAATCCTATTACAAATGCTAGAGTGACTAGATGGTTGTTATTACTACAAGAATTCAATATCACCATCATTGATAGGCCTGGAAGAGATAATTTAGTTGTTGATCTTTTGTCTAGACTTATTCATACAGGTGACAATACTCCAGTAGATGTTGATTTTCCGGATGAGAATCTATTTTCTATTTCTACTTACACCCCTTGGTATGCAAATGTAGAAAACTATCTTGTAATAGGAAAGCTACCTCAAAATCTATCCTCTCGAGAGAAACAAAGAATTGTCCAGCTAAGTGCCAATTACATGTAGCATGATGATTTCTTATACTGAACTAGACCTCACTTGGTGATCAGAAGGTGTGTTCGGAAGGATGAGATGCATGATATTTTCAGAGCCTGTCATGATGGTCCATGTGGAGGCCATTTTTCTGACAAAAGGATAGCATACAAGATTCTACAATCCGACTACTATTGGCCAACCATTTTTAAAGATGCAAATAAATATGTGGCCAGCTGTGATGACTGCCAAAGAATGGGAAAACCTACTGTAGTCGATGAAATTCCCCTCCAAGCTAAGGTAGTCATTGAACCCTTTGAAAAATAGGATTTGGATTTTGTAGGACCTATTAACCCCATGTCTCGAAGGAATAAGTACATCTTGGTCTGCACATATTATGTAACTAAATGGGTGGAAGCTAAAGCTCTGTATTCTGCTAATGAACAATTTGTTGTAGACATTCTCTTTCAATAAATATTTACTCGTTTCGGTGTACCTTGAAAAATAGTCACTGACCAAGGAACCCAATCCGCCTCAAATTTGGTCAAGGCTCTTACTGAATAGTACAAGATCAAACACAAAAAATCGTCGCCTTATGAACCCCAAGAAAACAGGCAAGTGGAATCAACCAACAAGGTGATAGAGGCTATCCTCACCAAGACTGTTCAACTGTGTCACAAAGACTGGGTTGATAGGTTACCTGAGGCCTTATGGGCCTATAGGACATCTTGGAGAAATATAATAGGACATACACCTTATGATTTGGTGTATGGAAAGCAGGTACTACTTCCCATTGAATTTCAAGTAAAAACCTTCAGGACTGTCATACAATTAGGGATGGATCTAAATGAAGCTAAAAAATAGAGGCTATTATAATTAAATGAGCTTGATGAGATATACAAGATGCTCTACAAAGGACCACCCTTATACAAGAAAAAAGGACTAAATGGCATGAAAATTTTATCAAAAAGAAGTCCTTTCAGTCAAGTGATTGGGCCCTCCTATATGATAGTAGGCTCAAAAATTTTAAAGGTAAATTGTCTACTAGATGGTTTGGACCCTATGAGGTTGATACAATTTATGACAATGGTTCAATAAGGATAAATACCATTGATGAGAATAAGACTCCCTTTGTCATAAATGGGCATCGACTGAAGGTTTATCATAAGCCTCTATCCAAAGAGGATTTTGTCAAAAATGTTCTTCATAATTCTGAAATGCAACTGGTAAGCAAGAGGGTCTCCCCTCCTGCTGACCCACCACAATAGGTTCAATTGCATGAATTAATTTAGCTATGTACATAGGTGTGTCATTAGATAGAACTTTTCTGTTATTTTTCTGATGTAACTAACAAAAACAAAAATTTGGTTGTGTTCTCATGTAGATAAATGAATAAGGAGGACATTTACCAGATGGAGTCTTCTTAAAGTTTTTCAGACTCTTTAAAATTGAAAACACTGATGAGCAGGAACTGGCTCGGGCTCAAGAAAAATCCACGGGACAGTGTATAGAGTTTTCATTATATTTTTCAGACTCTTTAAAATTGAAAATACCTGCAACCAGGAATTGGCTCGGGCTCGAGAAAAATCCACAGGATGATATATAGAGTTTTCTTTAATTTTTTCAAACTCTTTAAAATTGAAAACACCGGCGAGCATTAACTAATTTGGGCTCAATAAAAAAATACATAGAGAAGTAGTAGTTAGGATTATTATTTTTTGTAATAAAAAGGAAGTGCCAACAGGAGCAGTGATCAACAAATGGTCATCCAATTCCAAAATACCTTCTTGTCACAGAACTTGGAGTCTAGTCACCAAATTTTTCTTGCATTAGTCCGATGAAAACTCAGAATTTCTACATCTAGTGTTGGTATTTGTTCCATCTACATGGTTTTTCAGTTGAATCAAATCACAGAACACCAACTACTTCTACAAGGAGCAACCTACAAAACTTTCATTCTACAAAGAATTGTGACCAGGTACTCTGTCAAAATCTCTTCAAGTACCAGAATACAATGTTCACCTATGTGCTTATCTGGTACCAATGATCACCTCTGTGTTCATCCAGTACCAATGGTCATTTTGTGCTATTCTGGTACTGAACCATCTTTCTATGCTCATTCGGTACCAATGGTCATTTTTTTTCTCATCCGATACTGGACCACATCCGGTACTAAACAACGTCTCTACGTTCATCCGGTACTGAAGAAGGAACCCTGCGCTATTCCGGTACCAACCGTAAATCTGCACTCAGGTGATCTAGTACTGGTAATAAGGTGACTGGTAGCTCTAATCATATTTTCAAGTTTTGTTTCTTGATTTTAGTACTAGGACATACAGATTCGACATTTTTTGTTTTATTAAACAAATTAGACTAATTATGCATTAAACATATGGTTACTCTCGAATCATGACACAATCCCTACCACGAACTTCTATAAAATCCTCATCTATATTTCCGTATGAATAAAATGTCCCTATTTCCCAAAATGTTGAGAGTATGAGGTCATTGTGTCTCTCACAGAATCAAATTCATGCATTTATGTCTATCTGGTAAAGAAACCTCATGATCCCATGATTCACTATCGTGCCATATGAATGACTTGAGCCACATCTTTATGCATATCAAACAATGATCCTAATGATGTCAACCAATTTCACACTAGTGAGTCTTGATCATAACGACCACATTCCTTGTCATCATTATGTAACACTCCTGTGAATATGGTCTGACACCAACTCTCCTACGAGTCTATAAGTTGTTAATGGATTCGACGTGTCTTACTGTGTCATCATTATTGTCGATGTGACCATTGTAAACTGAATCTCCATTTATAAATGCTCCTCTATATGGCTCTACCATCCAGATGAGCCTTAGTTACCATTTTACTATCACACCACTTGCAGTCAAACTGTGATCCCGTGCCTTCGTATCTCTTTCTTATTTATCCCCTTCTGGTACTCCATCATAGTTTGCATTGATCTGGTACTCCATCATGATCTATGTTGATCCGGTACTCCATCACGGTCTGTGTCGATCTGGTACTCAACCCCCGATCCTCTGTCTGTGACTCATACGCCCTAAAGAACCATTTTAAGCTATCAAGGGGGTCGACGTGCATGAGCCCATATTTCAATTCTACAGGGAAACAACAGAATATCAAGCTTGTAGGGAAAAATATGAATAGGCCGGTTGGGTCCCCTTTTTGGAAAAGTTTAAAGGCCATCATGAAGGAGTCTCTCTTTATTTTGTGCAGACATATGATGGAGAAAGTGTGCAGTTTGGATATATGAAGTTGACAATTACAGAGGCCACCATAGTAGAAGCTACATGCCTCCCCTTGGATGGATAAAAATACTTCAAGAGGGTGATCGTTGACAGGAATCTTTGTCAAAAATTTATAAAGCTAGTACATCAAGACCCCGATTGGACTAAGGGCATTCCTCAAAGCTACACAAAAGAGGAATATTGGATAATGCTCATGAGGTTGCAGAGATTTCTCACTTGAGAAGGGAGGTATGCAGTAACCTTCATTTATCATATGAAAATTTTATCACATTTTGAAGGAGGGCCACAAATTGATTTTCCTCACTTCCTATGGATGAGTTTAAATAAGATGGTGAGAGGTGTGAAATCAGCTTCCAAGAAACCTGAAAATAGCCTTCATCACCATGGCTTAATAAAACATTTGGTTTTCCATGTCTTGAGGACACAAGGTGGTAGTTGGAAGAAACTACTCCAACATAATTTTGCTTAGGAAGGAATGTCTAAATCTATAGAGGAACAGGAAGCAGGAATACACAGTGAAGGGTCAAGAAGGAAGGAAAAGAAAGACAGACGGAAGCCATCAGGGGGTAAATAAGGCACTGTTACACCCATCTCATTCCAGCCTATTGAGGTATTGGAGAAAGAAAAGTATGTTGTAGGGGATCCTGCTACATCCAGAAAGAAGAAATCGACCCAATCTCAGAAAATAAGTCATATCTCAATAATGAAGATAAAAGACAGAAGAAATACTCTAGGTTAGGGGAATGATCAGACAGTTCCCTTGAAGCAACCATTGAGTTATCACCAGAACCAACCAGCCAATTGGAGAAGACCCATGACCTCAACATGCAAAGCAAGAAAAAAGGTCAAAAGGTGAGTGTGCCAGAAGAACAAATCTTGAAGGGGCCACCACATCCGAGAAGGAGATGCCTACCCAGCCTAAAGTACCTAGCTCAATCTTGAGTCCTAAAGATCAATTGTCACAAAGTAAGAAATGAAAGAAGAAGAAGATAGATCAATAGGATATTTCACATCATATCCCTGAGGCAATTGCTAAACCCCCTCAAGAATCAGTTAAGGAGTTGGAAAAGACCCGAGAGGTAGTTACTGTGTCTCCTCAAAAATCGGTTAGTGAGTTAGAAGAAACTCCTAAGATGACAAGTGGAAACAAAGGAAAGCTCAAAATGGGGAAGGAACGAAAGAAGCAAATTTCCAAACCTACACCTCAATCTTCCAGGATAGAAATAAGGTCTGATTACTAGGGAAAGACTCCAGAACCCACACTTTGGTCCTTTAAGATAAAAATCAAATCAACACAAGAGGAACAAGTGTCTAGGCATACAACTACGATTAAGATGAAGAAGAGGAAGTTGTTTGAGGACTTCCACCCCTATCAGAAAATCTGAAGGAGTATCACCTCACACACGAAGGACCACCAGAAGCATGGCCAAGCAGACAACAATTCCACCTATGCCTTCTCTTCAAGGAGAACCCATTGATATCCCGAATTCCCTAGAAAAAGGAAGTGGCTATGGAAATACGATTAGTGAGACAGAGGGGTTGGTGACAGAAACTATGAGGGGTCTGAGAAAGGAAAAGGAAGCCTGAGAGGAGGTGACTAAGCAAGCAACCACATCTAGTCCTGAAAAATCTATGAGAAAACAACAATTGATAGTAAAGATTGGGAAGATGAAACAAGAAGTTGCAGATTACCAGGTATTGGATAGGCACATCAAGGAAGAGAATGCACAATTAAAAGAACAAAATGCATAGGTCTCTGCTAAACTCAACAAAGTCTTACGATTAATCCAATACACTAGAGTAATTAAGAAGGAATTGAGGAGCAAAGCTTCTGGTTTTAACATCCTACAACCAGAGAAATGATGAAGAATGGTTCAATTTTGCAGAAAGTTTTTAAGTACCAGTTTTGATGTTGTTTCATGAGGAAATCCAATGACTTCAGCATGGGGGAAATGTTGAGTCTCCATTTTGAAACTTCTAATGCCCTATATTACCCTATATCTGAGCCTATTTTGCCTATGCTATGAGTATATACTTGATTGTTTCGTACATAAATACACCTGATGAACTTGTTCATGTACATAAAGAGGTAACTTATGATTAAGGAATGATTTGTTTAGTTTTATTGAGTTAATTTGATTAAATGTTTGATTTTGTATGATCCTAATCGTTTGAATCCTAAGCAGTTTTGATCTAGTACCAAGTCTATTCTAATACCCAAAGATCCACCTATTCCGGTACTATAAGCTCAACGTTATTCTAGTACTTGTACAAAATGGCATTTGTTACTAGCACAACTCAACATCCATTCTAGTACCTACACACTCTACGCCATTCCAATACCAAGTCTTCTGCCGATTCCAGTACTACCCATGCGCCTAATCCGGTACTCAGATTTGCGACTGTGTGTATTTTGGTACCAAACCCCTGTTTCTAGAATTCACCTGTTGAACGAGTATGTTGATGGAGATTCCAAGAAGTCAGTTGGATCGAAGTCTCTAAATTAGTTTTCAATATCACGATAGACTTCATCACTCATGCACTTCATGTCATGAGGATGAAGTCCATCCCTAGAGATTCGATGTGAAATATCAATTGTAATATTTTAAAAACTATTTGATACTTATCCTTAGATCTTGATAGTATCGACTCACCTTCTTTATAAGGGATGTTGTATAGGCAATAGAATGGGATGGATGTAATGAAGCAAGTAGTAAGAACTAGATGATACACATTGTTTTTTATGTACAAGATGATGAACTACTGATTCAATTTACCAGTTGAAGAAATACAAATGATATGTTGTGCAATTCCTGAGTATGATTAGAACGTTTTAGTCTATTATCTTTTTAGAGGTACCTTGTTGGTTCAACAAGGGCCCACCGCTCCAACCAAGGTAAACATCCTTGTATATGATTTGTGTGATTGTGTGAGTATTTAACAGTGGTGTATTGTAAATGATTTCAAATACATTTTAAAATTTTAGCATAAAATCAATTGTTTCTAAATTGGTGTGAGTAATCAGATACTAGACCAAATAGATAGTTTCTTTTTCTAATATTGTAGGTCAACATTTAATTGTTTGATGTGTGGGATTGTTAAGAAAATGTTATTTTGTGATTGTGATTGTAGTGTTCTCAGTAGGTACAGGGACCAGAGGACTTTATCTCTTATTTTCATGTTCCATAATGAAGTCTCTCAGTCATGTTGATTGTTCCCTGTACTAATGAAGGTTTGCTTGAATAGAACAGAGTTAGAGTTGATTTTTGTTTCAAGAGTGACTAGAGTTGATTGTTAATCACTATTTTTTATTGCTACAGGAAACAAGATCTTAAGTTCATCTCTCTAATTCATAATCCTAGAATGAACAGACTTGTCACCTAAGAAATGACCTTTTGATTGACTGTTTTCTTAAGAAGTTTTGCTATCAATCTTCTCTTCTAAGTTTAAAGTTGTGCGAAGCATTCAAAAATCTTAGAAATAGAGTATTATGTTATTAATTATTTCCTGCTTAATCTAGATACATCAGACATAGGTAGGTTACCTGTTCTCGACACATATAGTGTAACAACTCTTTTGATTACGAATCCTAGATTGACATATAAATGAGTGTAATATATTGAACATATTTATACACCAATAGTCGTCGAGGCGTGGATTGAATTCTTCGTTGATGCCTTATCCATGAGGAGGCAAAGATCATTTTGAACGAATGTCACACTGGACCATGTGGCGGTCATTTTTCTCAGTTGGAAGCAACACAAAAGATTCTATGTACAGGTTACTTGTGGCCCTCGTTAATCAAGGATTACATTCAGGTGGTCAAGAAGTGCCACCCATGTCAGATCTTTTGTCAGAATATGCAGGTATATCCTGCTCCCATTTTTCCTATCATTGATGTTGGTCCTTTCACCAAGTGGGGGATTGACTTCAATACATGTCACCCGGCCTTAGCTAGGGGGCATCGTTACATCATCGTAGTTGTAGACTACTTCATAAAGTGGGTCGAAGCTATGCCAACATTTAACAATGATGGCGAAATAATGACTCTTTTCATTGTTAATCAGATAGTAGCAAGGTTCGGCATCCCGAAGGATATTGTCACTGACCATGGCAGTCACTTTCAAAATAAAATGATGACTACGTTAACGTCAAAGCTTGGGTTTAGGAAAGAAAATTTGTCACCTTATTACTGGCAAGAGAATGGTCAGGTTGAATCGATGAATAAGTCTCTCAAGACTATTCTTCAGCGGACAAACAATTCTGCCAAGTCAAATTGGCAGTTGATGTTGTACTCAACATTGTGGGCCTATCGAACATCTGTGATAACTGCCACCATTTTCTCACATTTTCAACTCGTATACGGGCTGGAAGTAGTCTTACCTATAGAGTGTCAAATTCCTTCTTTAAAGTTGGCAGTCGAATTACTGTCAGACACTTCACCACTTGAGGAATGCCTAGTATATCTCGAGAAGCTCGATGAGCAGTGTCGTGATGCAGCCTCAGCCAATGAGGCTCATAAGCAATGATTCAAGTGTCAGTACGATTGGTATGTTCGTCCTCAGATTTTTTCCGATGACAATCGTGTTCTGGTGTATGATGAAAACAAAGATCCCCTAGGGGTAGGCAAGTTCAAACCCATGTGGTTCAAACCGTTTATTATGAAAGAGGTTTTGAAGAAGTGCATTTATCATTTGGTTGATTTTGAAGGAAATTCCTTCGCGGAGCCTAGAAATGGGATCTACCTCAAGAAGTATTACTCATAGGTTGGTCACCTTGGTGACTTCTTGTACATATGTATAGCTTCTTATACAGTTTTTATCTTTTTTTGTTTTGTGGAGGTGTAGATATTTATGTCTTGTTTTTTCATTGTGGCAGATGCCAAATGAATTAGAGGTGTATTTTGGGTTTGCAGACGGTGCTAGACGACACACTTAGAGGGTTGCTTCCGCAGCTTGGGTGATTTTCACACCTGGAGGCCAGTTGCTATCTTCTGGTGGTATTTTTCTAGGAGGCGCTACAAACAATGTTGTCGAATACAGTGCAGTGATAGAATTGTTTTGTGAAGCTCTGTCACATGGAATTTCTCACCTCCGGGTCTACCTAGATGCTCAATTGGTTATGTCCCAACTAAATGGAGTTTATCGCATTTATGATCCCATTCAGCACCGACATTTACTTAGGTTACGTCTCTTAGAACATTCTTTAGATTAGATTACGTATATCTATGTTCCTAGAAGATATAATCACATGACAGATACTCTAGCTAATCAAATCTTAGATTGGCATGTTGCACACACATACACATGTACATACATTTGTAAAATATGTAATCCATAAGATAGGAAAGATGTATATATATATATATATATATATCAAAAAGTGTCATGAGTACCTAGGTGGGCGTGAGCGCCTCAAAAATAATGTTCAATATACATCAATGGGCTTATTCCCTCAAAAAATACATGTAAAAAAGTGTCCTCAGCACATCAAAAGTCTAGCCTATATGAGAATGGGGCCTATTGTCCCTACCATAATGCACAACGACGTTGGCCAAATGCTTGAAAAGCTAGACCCACATCTGTGGCACCTCCACTACATGAGGCTACATGGAAGGAAGGAGATCCTCGATCTCGGCCATGGGTACTGTGTGAGTGACCACAGTGAGTTTGTGCTCCACTCATCTCAAAACTCTCTCAGCCTCTCTGGCTGGACTTCCCCCTATGGCTGCTAGTCCACCGGTTGTTGTTGGTCCTGCCTCTAGTCAAGGACATCGCCGAGTCCTCATGAATTCTGTTGGGCGCACTGGTCCCACATCTGTACATAGAAGATACACAAGAGTCAATACTCTATACACACATAAAAATGATATATATAAAAATAATTAAAAATTAAATAACATTAAAAATATGTTACCTAGCTCTCCTCGATCCTCTCCGAGAGGCATGGGCATGTCTGGATCCCTGGAAAATATTATACCATCGTAGGGGTAGTCCTCAATCACCGAAATTTGTCGTGCCAACTAGTCAAAGAACTTGTTTTCAAAGGCCTTTATGGTCCTCCCTCCCCTCTGTCATGGCAACAAGGCTTCCCATCTGCATACCACTAGGAAGGAGGCCACATGCCCCTATACCATCTCTCTCGGACTAAGACTAGGAACCCTATTGAATAAGAAGGAACATAAGATAGTGCCAAACCCAAAGTGTTTGCTACTATGTTGCCGACACTCTGTCAGTTGTCTCTTCATGCACATAAACATGGTCGTGCTCCAGTCAAAAATGTGTTCCTCCTAATACTGAATGGCACATTGCATGTGTTCTCGGGAAGCTTGGTGTAGGGCCGCGGATCCATTAATCTACCCAATCAATAATAAGATCACTCGCAGAGTCAAACTAGTGATCTTATGAATCGACACCTAAAAACTTACCTTCTCAGTACCAGCCTCATAGTACATCCAGACGTAGTCTTCAATTTTGAAAGGCCCAGGGGGGAATGTCTGCAGATTGACTGGTTCCCCTCTCCTCGAGAGGCCAATCAAGAAGTAAATGTTCTCATTTGTTGAAGTCAATGACTGACCCTCTAGCATGAATTCCTCTACATCTGGGTGCCAATAATAAACAATGGCATTAACTAACCTAGGTTGTGCCCTCATAAACAAACACTGGAAGAACTTCCATAACCCACACTATTTTAGTGCGACAATGGCTATAGCGTCTTCTTCGACCAAAATGTCAATATCCTCGTGTTCCGTCTCCCTGCAGTGGACATACATCCTATTTCAAGGCAAAAATGGAGGGAGTTAGCTATTGCATTTTATTTTTTCCAAGATTTCCAAGGTGTATGTGCATTGCATTGGCCACAGTCGCATATGTATGAGCGCAGATTTTTTTTCTGTTTGAGTACATACGCAGGCTGTCCTTAGATAGCCCATGTACATGCAAATGGGATGAAGTATGGAAATGCAAGAGGGATGAGTTTGTACTTACATGGTCCAAGCAGAAGTTTGTTTCATCCACTAAAGATTCCTGAATCAACACTTTTAGAAAAGGGTATTTTTCTCCTTTTGGTTAATTTTTGAATTGCAATAGTGAAAATGAGTTGCCAGCTTCTATTAATAGACTTTTTTGGCCCTTTTTGCTGCTTTTTGACCCCCTTTGTCATTTTTTCTGGCTTGGTAAATCACTTGATTCCTATTTCGAGTTTCTTATTGAAAGTTCTAGTACACTTTTCCTTTTGGTTTGGTAAGTTTTGGGGGATGGGTCACTTTTTGGTATCCTTCGGTAAAGGTCGGTTTTTTCAACTTTTTGCATATAAGTTAGGATTTTGTCTCCACTTTCTACATCTCATTGTAATTTCTGTATTTCCATAGAATCAACCCCACCAAGGTATGACACATAACCTTCATTGATGCTCTAGAAGTGTCATAATTAGGTGGTAGAGCCTACATGTACATCGATGCCCTAGGTAGATCCTTGTTTCATTTTGGTGTCCTTGTTGTCATTAATGACTATAGGCTCAGGATTACTTGTTAGTCGTGTCATGATTACAAGATTGAGCCTCATTTGTATGATGCACCATCATTCTTGGCCTTACCCTCGGGACTCCCAAATGAGCACACTTTGTTGTCTTTCAAGCTTTCTTTAAAATTTGAAAGAAACATCTGACATGACTATATTTATGCTTTTTGATCTTTTCTAGATTAACTGAGAAAAGTAACCCCTTGGAGTCCTCTTTAAGCCCTTTTCAGACTCTCTAAAATGAAAATATTCTGAGTGATATTGTTTCCCTTCACGCTCGCCAAACTCAAATTTGAAGGCACATCTATCTGGTGATAGTTTACCCCTTTTTCAATCTGGACGGTCAATTTCACGAATAAAGGTATGCTCTAGGAACTTCGGTTCACTAGAAGAGTATTCTCAGGAGTAAGTTTAACCCTTTTTCGGGCCTGAGGGACTAAATCATTGAAAAAGGAACATTCTCCTTGGTTTTGGTTTATCACCTTTTTCGGGCCTTGGAGATTACTTACGAAAAAGGAACCCCCATGGAGTCCATAATTAAGCTCTTTTCAGAATCCCTAAAATTGAAAAGATCGTCAAGTTACCTTGTTCCTTCTGACTCATTAAATCGGTCTAGAAGAACATCCAGTGGCATGAGTTTACCCCTTTTTCTAGCTTGTATATTATAGAGAAAAAAGGTACACCTCGGGAGATTTGTCTCGTCAAGAGAGTTCTCCTCAGTAAATTTTATACCTTTTCTAGCTAAGGAGACTAAATATAGAAAAGGGTTGTGAGTCAGTAGTTAATCTCTTTTCAGAATCCCTAAAATTGAAAATATTGTCGAGTTATCTTATCTTTGTCACACTCGTTAAAATGGTTTTAAATAGAAGTATTTTCGGTGAAATTTTAACTCTTTTTCGAGCCAACTAGACTATCTCTGAAAAAGGTACTCCCTGGAGTCTTCTTTTACATTTTTTCAAACTCTCTAAACGTGAAAAAACTATCGAGCTCACCTTCTCTGGGCTCATTGTTACACATTATTTTCTTCATCCCTATTACCCTTAATGATGTAAACATATATGTTGTC
Source organism: Picea engelmannii (assembly GCA_009831015.1). Classification (NCBI taxonomy): domain Eukaryota; kingdom Viridiplantae; phylum Streptophyta; class Pinopsida; order Pinales; family Pinaceae; genus Picea; species Picea engelmannii. The sequence continues at coordinate 609,661 of ML782373.1, read as the reverse complement.
TTCAGAGGGATCAGTGGCCTGAATTCCTGAGGAAAGAAGGGAGAAGAACTTTTCCTGAGAGATGAAATCATATTTTCCTTTGTAAAAACCCTAATAAGGAGGATCATCACACCCTGTCCAGTTATAGAGGTGCGACGATCCTAGATAGTCGCATGTTTTACTAAACCTATCCTACAACATCGTCGCACTCTGCTCATTTCTAGGGGTGTGGCGATTTTCATACGTGGGAAAAACGAGCATATTCTCGATGCTTATAGAAGGAGAAGCTTCTATGGTGATGTGTCCTCCAATTGGTTTGGATCTTACTCACTTTTCTGATTTAGTGGGATCATCATAACCTCCTCACCTTATTCTCTTCATCTTATAAAATGAGAGGTGCTCTCATGGAGAAAGTTAGATTGGAAATTTGGCTTGAGATTGTTAGCTTGGTTAGAGAAGCTTTGAGTTTTTCTTTGTCAAGATAGATTGTGAGTGACTTTTAGATCTATAGTCTCAGAATTCTTGGAGCATAAGTGTGTGGTAAGCGAGGAACAGTTGGAAAGGAACTTATGACATCAAGGCTTTGATTGTAATCACTCTTTCTATTATTTAATAGAGATGCACTTTTCTTTCCTATATGAATATTATTTGTCCATATTGTATGATTCCTTGATCACATACATAGTTTCATATCCAGTAGGCTATGTTATTCTTGTCTTCATTGGCTTGTGTTCTTTTGCAGATATTTCTCCATAAGCCTTGCGACGGAGCTTGGATTGCATTGGAGAAGTCGGATCTTTGATATTTCAAAGGTATGTTCTACATCCATTTCTCATTTGATAATTGAAATCTAAGGAAAGAGTAGTGTATTGTCTTGTTTTGTTCTAGTTTCATAGTGAAGCTAGGGAGATTTGTTTGGGTCTGCACTTACCGATCCACACTTAGATTGGATTGAGTTTGAGTTTTTGGATATTGGTAGCTTGGTTAGATTGGCTTTGATCTTTGATTTGTCAGTATAGATTGTGAGTGATTTTCATATCCATAGTCTCAGAATTCATGGAGCAGAAGTGCATGGGAAAGGAGGGATAGTTGGAAGGGACCTTACGACATCAAGGCTTTGGTTGTAATCTCTCTTTCTATTATTTAATACAGATGCACTTTTATTTCCTATATGAATCTTATTTGTCCATATTGTATGATTCCTTGATCACATACATAGTTTCATATCAAGTAGGCTTTGTTATTCTTGTCTTCGTTGGATTATGTTCCTTTGCAGATATTTCTCCATAAGCCTCGTGACAGAGTTTGGATTGCATTGGAGAAGTCAGACCTTTGATATTTAAAAAGGTATATTTTAAATCCATTTCCCATTTGATAATTGAAATCTAAGGAAAGAGTAGTGTATTGTATTGTTTTGTTCTAGTTTCGTAGTGAAGCTAGGGAGATCGATTTGTGTCTGCACTCACCGATAAGTTCGATAACAAAATTGGTGACTCCACTGGGGATTCCTTTTTCGTATAACCTTTACGAGTCCAAAAAAGAGATAAATGTTTACTCAGTTACATTCTCATTGATTTACGAGCATGAGAAAGAACAAAGACTAAGCTCAAGATTGTTTTCATTTTTATGCAAACTTAAAGCAAAACAAAACCATGTGTGGGATATATTTTATTTTTACAGAAGCTTAAAACTAAACTAAACTATGCTTTAACCTAGTTTCATTTTTACCCAAGCTCAAGCCAGAGGAAATTATGCTTGGGGTAGGTGGTTTTATTTTTATACATTCTTGAACCAAAGAAAACTATGATTGTGACTTCCCAATGCATGGTTCATGAATTCACATGGTTGGTACCTAGCCCCCAGCTTAAGAAGATAGCACCTTAACTTTAGCATGAAGTATAGATGCTGGAAGAATTTCCCCCGAAGCTTTGTCTCATCCAACAACACGGGTGGATGAAATGAAGCTTCAAATACTAGACGAAGGACTTGACTCAAACAGAGAGGGAGAAAAATCTATTTCATTTTTTAATGATCTTGACACACGAAAGGAACTATGCTTGAGAATCCAGGTTCAATCCCAATACCTTTGTTTCATTTTTTAACGAGATTGACACAAAAACAAGAACTATGCTCGTAACCTCGGTTTCATTTTTTAACGAGGTTGCCACATAGATGAAAAAACTATCCCTGTAACCTCTATTTCATTTTTTAACGAGGTTTCCACAAAGACGCAAAACTATCCTCACAGCTGGTTTCATTTTTTAATGAGCTTGAAATAAAAATACCATGCTCAAAGATGGTTTCATTTTTTAATGAGCTTGAAATCAGAAAACCATGCTCAAAGTGGTTTCATTTTTTAATGAGCTTGAAATCAGAAAACCATGCTCAAAACTCTCTTCTTGATCATGGCTTCGAAGAGGACAATGCTCCGGAAGGACACCATGTCAAGGGAAAAAAATCGGTCATGGCTTCCAAGAGATCTTAATTTGACAGAAGAAATACACTATGGAAGGAACACATGTCGAGGGTCATGAGAGGGGTAAGGATATCAAGATATAAAATCCCTATCGAAGAGATCACTGTGTCAACTACTGGATCTAAGTCATCAGAAGTTGAAGTCATGGGAGACAATGCCACATAATTGACCTGTGGCAAAGGCAATACTATCTGCATATAAGAACCATTTAAGGAGGTTGTTTAGGTCAATTCAGGACAATGATTGAAAGTTGATCAATAGTTACAACTCTTCCATCATGAGGGAAATATATCACACGAAAAAGAGTGGACATAATAGCTTTCATGGCATATACATAGTCTCACCCAGGAAGAAAAGCAAAATCCAAGGGGTCTTGGACTACCATGACATCAATAAAGACAATTTTCCCTCCCAAAGTTACAGGAAACTGAGGAAGGGTCCCTAAAGGTTGATTGTTTCTTCTGTTAAAATCTAACAAATTCAGTGTAACCGGGGAAAGTTGAGGACAACCCAAATCTTCCTAAGCAATAGAGGACAAAATACTAACAGACGCACCTTCATCTATCAGCATCTGAGGAACGTCCAACCACAAACCTGTACTATAATATGGAAAGGAATGTGAGAGGGAAGACGAGGTCCAGTTATCACACCCCAATAAGAAAGGATGGCCTCATTACTTGGATGGGGTTCCACAGGAGAAGGAGGAATACCCCCCAACACGGTAGAGTTTGTATCAATGGGAAAAATTTGGGCAGTATCGGGCTTACTCTCAAGCGAGAGAGTAGGATCGATCGATGACAAGATCATATTGACCACTTGGGTTACATTCTCCAAGGGGAGAATGGGGTCGACAGATGGAAACAGATCGACCGATTGGGTTTCACTCTCTAGTAGGAGAGTGGGATTGATCGAGGATGGGATCAAATCAACCACTTTTTCAACTGGTTCAACTAAGGATCTGACCAGATTGACTACACGATCAACCATATTGATCGACAAAGGGACCATATTGATCATTCCATCAACTACAGAGGGGTTGAGAGAAAGCTTATGGTAAGCAACTAGAATTTGAGGTTGTGAAACAATGATGTCTTCCAGGAATTTCTAGGCTGCGTCCATACAAGGGAAAAGGCGAGTTAGATGACTCCCTTTGCATAACATGCAAGGGGAAAAGGCGAGTTAGATGACTCCCTTTGCATAACATGCAAGGGAACTTGACTTTAATTTTATTCTTCCCAATTGTATCATGACTAGTTGTCGGGAGGTCATTAGAATGTTGTGCAGAGGCTGACGACGTGGATTGGAAAGGAGCTTTAGACCATGCTTCTATGACCTTCGATATACCAGGGAAATATTTAAGAAGATGGATACCCTTACAAATCTTGCAAGGGTACTTGGGCTTATGGGTTTGGGTTGTCTTGCCACCATCAACACTCCCAGCATGATTATCAATAGTTGGTTGTCTTCCAACATGTCTAGTAGTGGTTGGAGGTGTGTATCCTTGCTTATTTTTCTTCTTCTTAATCATCCTTTTCTTCTTCTTCTTATCCACTGGGTTACTAGCTTCAGATATTTCACTCAACAAAGAAGATGAAACAGAAGAATACCTTGCAAGTGAAGAAGGAAAAGGAGATCTTACCACTGAAGGAGGTGAAGGATCAACATGAGGTTAATGTTATTGGGGGGAAGTTCTTATGACTGAAGCACTTACTGCATTTGGGATTACCTGAGTGGAAAAAAATCACACCTACAATCCAATCATGAGGCCTGGAAGGCTCAAAGTAGTGATGTGAGGAGGACCAATGTTTCCGTAAGAAGGAAAAACAAAAGGTTCCTCTAGAGTAGGGGTTCCTTCATTGGTCATTTAGGGAACTAATGAAATTAAAAAAAATATCCAATCTAGAGTCCGCTAGGGAAAACAAATAACACACTCTAAAAATCTAGGAAGCAAGCAAACAACCAACACCTTCTCACAATGGACGCACTAGTTGGTGATGAAATCCAACATCACGGGCACACTGTAAGAAGTGGATGAGATAGAGAGAGTGGAAAAGTTGCGTTGATGACCTTCTTAATGGAATTACACCTTGGTGCAATCTCCCACACATAAATGTGGGTATACCCTCCAAGGAGCCCGAGTGAGTTTGGCCAACGTCGATTCCAGGTATAGTGAATACTTGCCCCTCCACAGTCACCTTGTGTAAAGACCCTGAAGAGATAGGCTATTAAGGTTCCCAGTTACAACAATGATGCCTAGGTAAATAGTCGACAGTCTGATCCATGTGAAAAGGTAGGGTATCTAGCCTAAAACCTACTCAAGAAGGTCCCCATAGGATTTTTTTCTCAAGTGACCCCCAATAATATGTGCAATCTCTACACTAAGACCGACAAATTAGGGTGAGTAACTTTGTCAGTACTAATGCAACCTCATGATTGACCCTTGTTATAAGGGCTTCCCAAGACAAAATGTAGCAAGTGGATTTGAACTCTCCCTAACTCAATATTCTATGTTTTTTTGTAGCTTTGGAAAGTTATCTTTCACACCTGTTCCAAAGCCCTACAACTAATATAAGGTAGGTTTGCTACCAAAAAATATAAAAATGTTTAATCAATTTTTATAAGCGCTTTATTTTAAGGCTATATTTTACTCAAGAGGAAAATGGCATGGACTAAATGATGTTTTGACCAACTATAAACAATGCAAAGAAATGAGAATGCAAATATTTCACTTCAATGAAAGCTATATTACAAGAAGGAGAAAACATTTATCATTACCAGATGCACAATGTCCCAAAATTTTATTAAACTCATCAACATCAATATCTACAAGAAATGATCCAAAGAGATTGTACACCAATACACGATTCTTGGCCCCCTTATGTCAAGACCAAAAATGTCAAAAACCATGCAATTTCACTACTTTAAATGCAAGGATTCCCCCAATATAATATAAAGCAAGAAATTAAATTTTGTGTTTCAAAGATAGCTAAAAGCAATACCAAATCTCTATAAAACAAAGAAACCCAAATAAATTTTCTCTTTTAACATGAACTATTCAATAAAATAAAAAGAAGTTCTTTCACCAAACAATTCTAAAGAAAAACCAATGCTTTGTAACTGAAATACACTCAAAGCAACATATCAAATATTTCAAAAGAAAACAAGCTAAAACAAAGAAAATATGGCGAAAAATAAACTCAAATTTGTCAAGAAGACTATAATCAGACCTAACAAATCACGCCAAACACTTATCACAGATCTGGGTAAGGAAAACCACCAAAAGCTAAAAGATTTCACAATCATCGCAGGCTACCAGCCAGCATAATGCGATGATCCTAGATCATCGTGGGCCAGATATGAGTAAAGTGTGATGACGTCGAACTGTGTCTAAAGGTAGGCTGTGTCGATCCTATATCGTTGCACTGTCCTTCAAAGCAGGGTGCGACGATCAAAGGAAAAAATGGAAAAGCTAAAAGGCAAGAAGGTTTTCCAGTGAATTTAGACAGTCAGAGAGTTCATTTGGATCTCCCAGTGACTCAGAAATTAGAACCCATGAAGTCAAAGCAATAAATAAAGACAAACTTGGAAAACAACCTATTCCCCAGTATGGTCACCAATTTTTTTATCAAACTGATCGGTAAGTACGGACCAAACAGATCTCCCTAGCTTCACTACGAAACTAGAACAAAACAAGTCAGTACACTACTCTTTCCTTAGATTTCAATTATAAAATGAGAAATGGATCTAGAACATACCTTTTAAATATCAAAGATCTGACTTCTCCAATGCAATCCAAGCTCCGTCGTGAGGCTTATGGAGAAATATATGCAAAGGAACACAAGCCAACAAAGACAAGAATAACAGAGCCTACTTGATATGAAACTATGTATGTGATCAATGAATCATACAATATGGACAAATACGATTCATATAGGAAAGAAAAGTGCATCTATATTAAATAATAGAAAGAGAGATTACAACCAAAGCCTTGATGTCATAAGGTCCCTTCCAACTGTTCCTTGTTCCCTACACACACTCGACAAAGTATTTTAGCTATCACTCTGTTCTAACTTCATACTTTGGGAGTCTCTTTGTTACACATTATTTTCATCATCACTATGACCATTAATGATGTAAACCTATCTAATGTATTCAGAGGGATTAGTGGCCTGAATTCCTGAGGAAAGAAGGGAGAAGAACTTTTCCTGAGAGATGAAATCATATTTTCCTTTCTAAAAACCCTAATAAGGAGGATCATCACACCCTATCCAGTTCTAGAGGTGTGGTGATCCCAGATCATCGCATTTTGTACTAAACTTGGCCTGCAATGTCGTCACACTCTACTCAGTTCTAGGGGTGCAATGATTTTTGTACGTGGGAAAAACGAGCATCTTCTTGATGCTTCTAGAAGGAGAAGCTTCTATGGTAAAGGTGGCCTACGATTAGTTTGGATCTTACTCGCTTTTGTGATTTAGTGGGATCATCCTAACCTCCTCACCTTATCCTCTTCATCTTATGAAAGGAGAGGAGATCTCATGGAGAAAGTTAGATTGGAAATTTGGCTTGAGATTTTTAGCTTGGTTAGAGTGGCTTTGAGTTTTGCCTTGTCAAGATAGATTGTGAGTGACTTTCATATCTATAGTCTCATAATTCTTGGAGCAGAAGTGTGTGGGAAACGAGGGATAGTTGGAAGGGACCTTACGACATCAAGACTTTGGTTGTAATATCTCTTTCTATTATTTAATACAGATGCACTTTTCTTTCCTATATGAATTTTATTTGTCCATATTGTATGATTCCTTGATCACATACATAGTTTCATATCAAGTAGGCTCTATTATTCTTGTCTTTATTGGCTTGTGTTCCTTTGCATAAATTTCTTCATAAGCATCGCGATGGAGCTTGGATTGCATTGGAGAATTCAAATCTTCGATATTTAAAAGGTATGTTCTATATTCATTTCTCATTTGATAATTGAAATCTAAGGAAAGAGTAGTGTGTTGTATTGTTTTGTTCTAGTTTCATAGTGAAGCTAGGGAGATATGTTTGTGTCCGCACTTACCGATCAGTCTGATAAAACTCGTTGAAATTACATGGAAGGGGTCTCATTGTGTCTTTATTAATCACATTTTCATCTCTACATATTTGGCCTAATGTCATCTCCATGTTGCTCTCAACTGAACCTTTGAAGCATGCCTTATACGCAAGCCTTGTAGCATTTCTTGCCTCTGCGACCTGACACCTTGACCCATGGAGGAATTTTCCCCGAGTGTCCTTTTCCTGCACATGTCTCCTTGATCTGAGCATTAGTATGTTCCTTGCGATTGGAAATAGTATGCTTTCCTATGAAACTCATTCCTCCTTTGTAACATAGCATTCTTTTATTCTTTTTCAAGCTCTTTAAAAAATTGAAAAAGATAAAAAAATCAAATATTCCAAAAAGAGGGGATGGGAAATATGCATTCTTTTTTTAGCAGAACAGAGAGTTTCCCTTCGACAAAGCATGTCCTTCCATTTTTTCTTCAAACATTGGGATCTAGTATGAACTTAGGAAGCTTTTATTGCTACATAGAGCTATGTCCTGCTCTATTTGGTTACTCTTCTAAACACATGGAGAGTTTGTGTTGCCTCCTGCATCATGAATTTATGTCAATGTCATGTGTCTGAGTCTCATCATATTTTGTGATTTTTTCCAAGGGAAGTTTCACTCAACCTGAGTCAGTCTTTCTACAGTTTTTCTCTTGACCTTCATGAGTCAGCCATCCCGAGATTCCATTCAAGTTCATATTCGAAATTGATGATTTTTTTTGCTTAATTATCGATATCCTCATGTCTTTTCTCGAAGAGTCATCGAAGACCTCAGAGTAGTGAGTTACACACTCCCATTATACTCCTACCTAAATTTTGAAGATCTTGAAGTTGTTGCTGGAGCTATGAAGACCTCATCTCCAACCATCATGCGTCACTAGCTTCTTGAAGATGGATACTATACTTGTATATCTTCGACTAATTTTGAGATGTAGATATGTTGTGTATTGCTCATGGTTACACTTTATATCATTATATGACATGTATATGTAGTGTATTTTATTGGAAACCATGATTTAGTTTATCCCGAGCATGGGTATGCCCGCCTTAGAGAGACAATTGTTGTTTTGTAGATGGCACCTCCCAAAATCTGGTCCCGAGCTCACTCGACCTCATACATTGGTGAATATATTGTAATTTATTTCGGCCATCAGTTTCTCTTCTGACCTCACACATTAGGGGGCATCTGTTATAGCCCTAAAATTTTCTATTCCTGTATACATAGCCTTGGCCCTCTTACTTGCATGTTTTTCCAAAGAACTGCTGAGAAGATCTTCTTAAAAACCACTTTTTCGAAGATGTACGCGAGTTGCGCCATTACATCCCATGTACATATGCTTTTTGAACCACTACAACTCACATACATACTCTTTTTTCACCACTACAACCTACGTATGCTTGCAAAAGTTGCAAAAATTAAAAAGTTGCAAGGAATTCGTTGAAAGCCATGGGACATTGGAAGTTTCCCAACTAATCCACCTACTATATCCCGTCACCCAACCAAATAACCACCCTTTTGTCATATAAAAGGAGGTGTTGGGGTATCATTTCAAATATAAGCATAAGAACAGTGAAACTCTGCCTAATTTCACTTCCCCTCCTTGCCCAACATTTTGCCTCTTTTTGTGAGAAATTGCCTCAGCATTTCCCCATTCAGCCTTTTCTCTTTCCATTCAATCCATTCCCTTCCATAAAGGTGACCAGAAGATTAAGAGAACAAGTCCATTCAAGGTGCACTTGGATCATAGTAAAGCTGATCTCGGACCAGGTTCATAGAACAGTGGCTAACTCAGATTGTAAGGTATAATCTTTGTATGATGAATAAAATTGTTGGATTTTCATGTCCCAAATAATGGTGTTTAATGTATCTTCATTGATATATATTTAGCATTTAATACCTAACCCTAACTCATGAATAGAATAGCATGCTTGTATTTTCTTGTTTTCCTATCTTTGGATGTAGGTTAGCCTTGGCAGGAGACATGCAGTGAGTGGAACTTTCAAGCTTGAGGAGATCATCATTGGATGCAGGGATCAAAGGTATAGTTACCCAATCTCTTCTATTATTGATTTCTTTTGTTTGTTTCAGGATATTTGGGGTACAGTAAGATCAACTATATTTTAGATGGTCATTTTCTTTGTCTGCATTTTAAACCCTGGTACAGTTAAAGGGAGGTTTTTCCCACTAGCAACTGGGAGGAGGCTCAGCCAGTGTGATCGAACCGATGCTCAGGGTGGAGTGGATTCTCCAAGGAGCTCAGGGTTCTAGATAGCTATTAGGAGAAGATCTTCTAGTTCGAGTTTTGTGCAAGTGTTGAGGATAGCTCCAAGTTCAGAGGGAGTTCCTAATGGGCATAGTGTGATGGAACCAGATGATAGTGATGGCAGCGAGTACTTCCCTCGCTAAGAGGGAGTGTTATCTTTTTATCTCGAGAGTTACTCGGCATGTTTTGTCTTGTATGTGGATGTAACCTTATGTTGACACTACTAGGAACTTAACTTTGTAATGGGTTTTTATAAAGTTGTGATACAGTGGTTCTTTTATTAAAGTGACTTTTTAATGAAGTGTACCTTCTAATATTAAAGTGACTTTATTTCATAAAGTTCACTTATGTAATAAAGTGAAATGTACTTTAATATTTTAAGTGATTTATTTTGAAGGGAATGAATCATGGCCCTTGATATTGTAAAGGGAAGATTAGATCTTGGCCATTGGATTTAGGGTTGGTGAAGGTGAAAAGACACTTGGGAGGTAAAAAGTCATCTTCATATTTTATAAAATAATGCATTGAGTAGTGTGCAAGACACATTGAGGAGGAGATTGAGAGAGATTTTATGAGTAAGATTGAGAGAGGAAAGAGGGAAGCAAAGAGGGCACATTTCCCAAGAGAGATTGGGCACAAATCCCAAGAGATTTTTTTGTTTTTTGAGTGTTGTAATTTACTACTGTGAGGGAGACCATACTGTACAGATCCATACAGTTCGTACAATAGAAAAGAGGGCATGGAAATCGAGGAAAGTGTTGGCATGAAAATTGAGGAATCTTTGGATATTTGTTGTTGAAGGACAATCTATATAGCAATAGTTTGGCTTTGTTTTCAAGGTGTTATTTTTTCTAGGTGGGGTGCACAACAATACGAACTTGGCACAAAAATCAAGGTAGAAATTTTTGGGACAATTTTTGGTGTTGTGAGGTATTTTTCTCTTGGATGGAACTTGTATTGTTGCTGCTGATATGTACTTTCCTGAAGCTAAATAATAAGATATCTCTCTCTCTCTCTCTCTCATTGGGTTTCCCCACATTGGGGTTTTCCCTGGCATTTTCCTAAATTTTTGAGTTATTCATGGTTGATTGAATGTTGTTCATTGTGTTTATTCCACTGCTAAATTGCTTAGAAATGTGTATTTCTACTTATGGTAATTTCTAAATGTGGGTTTAGACATTTCAGATTTCATACAAGACAGTTATCTCTAGTTTCTAAGTGTATGACATAATTATTAGCTTGCTGATTTTTGTCATTAAATTTCTACATACACCCCCTTTCCTAAGGGCTTTACCTCATATACCTGACTTCACCGCATACAAATCATGTATCTACGTGACAATTATTCAGACAAACTACATATATACGCGAATGTTCCCATAGGAGCTCGTTTATGCCTAAAAAAATGTAAGGCTTGAGCTTGTTGCTAGCGGGAAAATCCCCCTATTACTATACTAGGCCAAAGATATAGGAAGAGAACTAATCTCCCTTAAAAGAAAATCTTATTTATAAACTGCCCCAAACTATCTGAACAAAAAGACAAAAAGAGAAGACAGCAGATAAGTAAATGTACATATGGTCCTATGTCTGATGTAGACTTCCTTCAACCTTGTAGCTTCCTTAGTTGTGGGTCTCCTCCCAAAGATGACCTGCAAGAACATTTAGGCATACAATGCTACAAAGATACAACCTCTAATTATTCATGCTCATATTAGGATATAAACATAGATACATTAATCAATAAACATATCAACATGCAATATATTAGGACAGGAAAAGGATTCTTTTATTCAAACTGAAGATTAAAATGTTACAACCTTCATGTCAGCAATGCTCCATGAACCTAGTTCGGGCTCCTCTTATTGTTGCTCAAAGTGCATAATTCCATACTTGCCTCTCACAATCAACTGATCTCCTTAGGAAAATGGAAGGGATTGCATAAGAGAAAGGGATTGAGAGGGAATGTTGAGGCCAAATCTCAGAAAGGGCTGCAAAACTTGGGCAATGAGGGGAAGGGAATTTGGCAGATTTTATTTGTTCTAATGCTTGATGATGTAATGGGACCCCAATACCTCCTTTTATATGACAAAAGGATATTTATTTGGTTTGGGGATGGGCTACAATGGGTAAAATGGTTAGGAAACCTCCAATAGCCCGTAAATTCTACCGAATTCCTTACAACTTTTTAATGTTTGCAACTTCTGGAGGTAAATGCGGGTTGTTTATTATGTAGCTAGTGTATGTACACAGGATATTTATTATGCAGAAAGCATGTGTACATGGGAAGTAGTGCAGTAGGGCGCATACATGCTCCAAAAAATGTTTTTTTAAGAGAGAGTCTCAGTAGTAATTTGGAAAATTGTGCAAGTGGAAGGGCCAATGCCATGTATGCATAAGTAGGGAATTTTTGGGCTATAAAATATGCCCCCTAATGTGTGAGCTTAGAAGAGAAACCGATGGCCAAAATACATTACAATATCTTTACCAGCACAGAGTGGAGTGAACCTGAGACTAGAGTTCAGGAGGTGCCCTATGCAAAACAATAATAATCTCTCCGAGGTGGGTATACCCATGCTGAGGATGAACTAATCATGGCTACCAATAAAATACACTGCATATCCATGTCATATAAATATATAAAGTGTATCCATGATTAATACACAGTGGATCTACATCTCAAAATCATTTCAAGATATATAAATGAAATATGTATCTTCAAGAAGCTAGTGACGCCTGCGGCTGGAGATGAGTACTTCATAGCTCGAAAAATGAATTCAATATCTTCAAAACTCATGTAGGAGTATAGTGGGAGTGTAAGAATCACAACCCTGAGGTCTTCGACATGCCGTTGGGAAAAGACTGGAAGATCTCGATGATCAGGCATAGAACTTCATAGACTTTGAATTCGAACTTGAATAGACTCTCGGGATGGCCGAATCATGAAAGTCATGATACAAACTGCAGAATGGTCGACTCAGGTTGGATAAAAATTCCCTTTGAAAAAATCATGAAAGATGAGCAGACTCAGGTAGCATAATGTTGACATAAGTTTATGATGCAAGAGGCACCGCAAACTCTCCCTATGTTTGGAAGAGTAACCAAATGGAGGAGGACACAACTATATGTAGTGGGAACAACTTCCTAAGGTCATAATAGATCCCAATGCTTTACGAACAAACAAAAGGATGTGCTTTTTCCAAGGGCGACTATCTTGCTATCGAAAAAATAATTGATATTTCCCGTCCCCTCTTTTTGGAATATTTGATTTTTTTGTCTTTTTCAATTTTTAAATGAGCTTGAAAAAAATAAAATATTGCCACATTACAAAGTAGGAACAATTTTCGCGGACAAGAAAAATAGTTCCAAGCGCCTAGAACATATTGATGCTCAAGGCAAGGATACATGTGCAGGAAAAGGACACTTGGGGAAAATTCCTCCATGGATCAAGGTGTCAGATCACAGAGGAAAAAAGGTGCCACAAGGCTTGTGTATAAGGAATGCTTTAAAGGTTCAGTTGAGAGAAACATGGAGCCAACATTAGGCCAAAGATGCAAGGGGGAGGCATGAAAATGTGGTAAAACATGACACAACAAGACCCCTTCCATGTAAATTTTACGAGCCCAAATAAGGTAAGCTCGGTAGTTTTTCACGTTTAGAGAGTCTGAAAAACATCAAAAGAAGACTCCAAGGAGTACCTTTTTCGCAATTAATTGAATCAGCTAGAAAAAAGGGTTAAAATTGCACCGAAAGGATGTCTCTTCAAAACCATTTTAACGAGTGTGACAAAGACAATATCACTCGACTATATTTTCATTTTTAAGGAGTTTGAAAAGAGCCTAACTATGGACTCACAACCTATTTCTAGGTTTAGTCTCCTTATCCTGAAAAAGTATAAAATATGACTGGGGATAACTCTCCCGGCAAGACGAATCTCTCAAGGTGTACCTTTTTCCTGAATAATCTACTCGCTGGAAAAAGGGGTAAACTCATGCCAAGTAGATATTCTTCTGGACGAATTTAACAAGTGTGAAGGAACAAGGTCACTTGATGATCTTTTCAATTTTAGGGAGTCTAAAAAGAGATTAACTATGGACTCTTGGGGGGTTCCTTTTCTGTAAGTAATGTCCAAGTCCCGAAAAAGAGATAAACCAAAACCAAGGAGAATGTTCCTTTTTAAAAACTTTAGTCCCTCAGGCCCAAAAAAGAGTTAAACTTATGCTTGAGAATACTATTCTAGCGAACCGAATTTCCTATCGAATACCTTTATTCGTAAAATTATCCATCCGGATCGAAAAAAGGGTAAACCACTGTCAGGGATATGTGCCTTCAAATTTGAGTTTGGAGAGCGTGAAGGACAACAAGATCGCTTGATAATATTTTCATTTTTAGAGAGTCTGAAAAGGGATTAAAGAATACTCCAGTGGGGATCCTTTTCTCAAGTAATCTAGACGAGATTGAAAAGAATAAATATAGTCTCGTTGGATGTTTCTTTCAAAATTTAAAGCAATCTTGAAAGACAACAAACTGTGCTCATTAGGGAGTCCTGTGGGTAAGGCTGAGAATGATGATTAGAGAGAATAATGAGGATTCAATACATACTCATGGTGGGACTAACAAGGACTCCCGAGCCTATAGATAAACTCACAACATGGACGCCAAAATGTCGTAAAGGATCTACCTAGGGCATCCATGTAGAGGAAGGCTCTACCACCTAATTACAACACTTTTAAAGCAGCTGAGAAGGTTTTGTGTCGCACTTCAGTGGGATCAATACTATGGAAAAGTGGAAAAGACAACGATATGCAGAAAGTTGGGAGTGAAAACCTAACTTATATTCAAAAGTTGGAAAAAACAACTTTCAACATGGGATGATGTAAGTGTAACCCATCTCAAAAAATTACCAAACCTGAAAGGAAAAGTCCATTAGAATGGCCCACATATAACTCAAAAGAGAATTCAAGTAGCCACCAAGTCAAGAAAGGTGAAAAAAGGACCAAATTAGGGAAAAAGGGGCCAAAAATGTCTATAAATAGAAGTGGGCATCTCATTTTTACCATTGCAATTTGGAAACTAGCAAAAGAAGTAAAAAATCCATTTGATCAAATCGTGAATTCCAAGAGCTACGGTGGACGAAAAACACTCCTACTTGGACCAAGGAAGTACAAAACACTCCCTCTTGCATTTTAATACTTTACCAATGCATTTAATTTTTGTTTGGGAGTTGTGCACCCTTGTAAAAAGGGCACGTCTGTGTGTACACGAGCTGTCCATGGTCAGCCTTCATATGTACTTGGGTAGAGTAATAAACAACCTGAGTACATACACGACTATACTAACTACAGCCCGTGTACACCTCCTTTTGTATTGAAAAAAAGAAAACACAACTATTAATCCCTCTCCAACTTTTTTGTGTGACTGGATGTATGTTCATTGGAGAGAGAGAGAAAATAAGGAGTTGGATGTCTTGGTCGAGGAGGACCATGTGTCCATCACCTCAGTAAAACAATGTGGCTTATGGAAATTCTTCCAGTGTTCATTCATGAGGGCACAACCAAGGTTGCTCAATTATCTAGTGGAGTATTGGCATTCTGATGAAAATAATTTCATGTTGGAGGTTCAATCACTGACCCCAACTACAGAGGATATTTACTTCCTGACTGACCTCTCTAGAAGAGGGGAACCGGTCAACTTGAGGACCTTTCCTCCGGGGTCGTTCAACATTGAGGACTACATCAACATGTATTGTGAGGTTGTTATTGAGAAAGTAGGTTCTCAAGTGTCGATTCACAAGATCAACAGCTTCTCCCTTCGCATTATTTTTTTCATGACCGAGGGGATTACGGGATCCACAACACTCCACCAGGCGTCTCATGCACAGATGCATTGGGCAGTCCAATGTTTAGAGGCTACCTTGTTTGATTAGAGTACTACCATGCTAGTATGCATGAAGAGACAACTCACAGAGTTTCGTAGGCGTACCAACAAGAACTTTCGTTTTCATATCGTTTTATGCACCTTTTTCTTCTAGAGGGTGCCCATTATTAGCCCGAGAGAGACAGTCCAAGTACATATCGCCTCTTTCCCAACATTGTGTAGGTGGAAAGTTCTAGTACCTAGACAGGGTGGAGGAATGACCCAAGAGGCCTTAGATGATAAATTATTTGACTGGTGGGAACGTCATATTCATGTGATAGAGGACTATCACTATGTAGGGATAAAATTCCTTAGAGATCCAAACATTCTTGTGCCCCCTAGCGAGGAGCGCAACGAGATAGGTAAAAACAAAACTTTTTAAAGTTATTAAATTTTTAATTTTTAATATATATCCTTTTTATGTGTGTGTCAGAGTACTAACTTAAAAATTTGTTATGTACAGATGTGGGACCAATTCGATTGATAGACTTCACCAGGACCAGGTGTCATCCTCAACTATAGGAAGGACCAGCAGTAGCAGGAGGACCAACAGTTGCAGGAGGACCCCCAGCCGGAGAGGCTGATAGAGTCCTACGATGAGTAGAGATGAACTTCACTTCTCTCACTCGTGTCATTCCTATGGCTGAGATTGAGGATCTTCCACTGACTATGCAGTCACATGTAGTAGGGGCACCTCAGACCTAGGTCCAATTATTCTGGCATCTTTCAAACGTCGTTTTCCACTACAGCAAGGCCAATAGGCCCAGACCTTAGATAGCGTTGGACTAATTATGTCCCGAGGGCACTTTTTGTGCTATATTTTTTAGGCCTTAATCCCAACGATGTATACCGACCACTTTTGAGGATTTCATGCCCACTTTGTACTCATGACACAAGTTTTGGGACATATATATATATATATATATACATCTTTCTTTTTTTATGGATGACATTTTTACAAATGTATTTACATGTGTGTGTATATGTTTTACTTTTACAAGTGAGCAACATACCAATCTCAAACTTGATTAGCTAGAGTATCAGTTAAATGATTAAATGTCCTAGGAACATGAATATAAGTAATATAATCATAATATCATTCTAAGAAATGTAGCATAAGGATTCGTCAATGAAGAGTGGGATCATAAATGCAATAAACCCCGTTTAACTGGGACATGACCAGTTGAGCATCTAAATAAACCTGAAGGCAAGAGATACCATGTAACAAGGAATCACGTAGTAATTATATCATTGCACTGTATTAGACAAATTATTGGTTGTGTCACATAAACAAATACATTTGGAAGATAGCAACTGGCCCCTAGGTGTGAAAATCACCCAAGTTGCGGAAGCAAGCCTCTGAGTGTGTCGGCTAGCACCGTCCACTAACCCAAGGTAAAATTTGATTCACTTGACATATTCCATAGTGAAAAGAGAACATAAATAACTACACATCCATAAAACGAAAAAAGACAAAAATATATAAAAAAAACTATACATATATACAAGAAGCCACACCCAGGTCACTAGCCCAAGTGTAGTATTTCTTAAGGTAGAGCCCGTTTCTAGGATCCTCCAAGGAATTCCCTTCAAAATCAACCAGATAGTAAGCACCTTTCTCTAATACTTGTTTCACGATGAAAGGTCTGAACCACATGGGTTTGAACTTGCCTACCCCCAGGGGATCTTTGTCTTGGTCATAGACTAGGACAAGATCGCCTTCAGAGAAAATCTAAAGGTGGACGGACCAATCATATTGAAACTTGAATTTTTTGTTTATGATCCTCATTAGTCGAGGCTACATTCTGACGCTGCTCATCGAGCTTCTAGAGATATAGAATATGTTCTTCAAGTGGTGAAGTGTCGGGAAGTAGTTCCACTGCCAACTTCAGAGAAGGGATTTAACACTCAATGGGCAAGATTGCCTCTAAACCATAAATGAGTTGAAAGGGTGAAAAACTGGTAGAAGTATTCACAGAAGTTTGATAATCCCAAGGTGTTGAATATACCATCAAATGGCAATTTGACTTGGCTGAATTGATCGTTCGTTGTTGAATAGTTTTGAGAGACTTATTCATAGCTTCAACTTTACCATTTGCTTGTGGGTAATAGGGAGATGAATGCTCATTTTTAAACCCAATTTTTGATGTTAATTCATTCATCATTTTTTTATGGAAGTGATTTCCATGGTCAGTGACAATATCCTTCGGGATACCAAATCTAGCTATTATCTGATTGAAAACGAAAAAGGGAAGTAATTTCCCCATCGTTGTTAAATGTTGACATAGCTTCGACCCACTTAGTGAAGTAGTATACTGCTACAATGATATAGCGATACCCCCTGCCAGAAGTCAGGTGACATGTAGTGAAATCAATCCCCCACTTGGTTAAGGGGTCGACAACAATAACCGGGAATATAGGGGTTGGGTCTACCCGCATCTTCCGACAAAAGATCTGGCACGGGTGACATTTTTTGACTGCCTCAACACAATCCTTGATTAATGAGGGCCAAAAGTATCCTGCACATAGAATATTTTGGTCTATTTTCAACCCAAATAGATGACCACCAAATTCTCCAGTGTGACATTCATTCAAAACGATTTATGCTTCTTTGTGAGTAAGAAATCGTCAAAGAATGCAATCTACCCCTTGATGATACAAAGTGTCATCAAGGATGAGATAGTTGCGCACTTGGTGTCATATTCGTCGACACTCATCGTGAGAATCAGAAGAGGAGCACTTCAAAGTCTAAAGATATATCAAGATATCTCCATACTAGGGGTCTGAAGATGCTATGAGAAAAACATATTCATTGATAGGTGACTCTTCGGGTATGATATCACCACTCTCAACCGATAGTTCTGAAATTAATTCTGCAAAGAACAATAACTTTTCATATTTTGCAAAAACAAAATCCAAGTCAAACTCCTATAGGATAACTATCCATCTAATGATATTTCTGCTAATGACCCGTCTCATTAACACATATTGAAAAGGGTTGATGACGACGATGACGATGTTCTTGCAAAGTAATATATAGTGACAGAATTGTTGGATAGCGTGAACAACCACCAAATTGATTTTCTCAACATGAGAGTAGTTGAGCTCCAATCCAACTAGGCCTCGGCTAAGATAATAGATGACGTGCTCCTCAAGCATGTCATCCTCCTGGACCAAGACCATACAGATAGTTGACTCTGCAGCAACCAAATACAACAAGAAATATTTGTTATAATTAAAAGGCCTAAGCAGAGGTTATGACATTAGGGCATGTTTCAATGCTTCGAAGGAGCCATGAGCTGCTTCATCCCAAAAAAATGGGACCCCTTTTTTCAAAAGATGCATGAACCCTTTAATTATCTCAGCATAATTACTGACAAAATGTCGAAGCAAATTTTCTTGCCCATGCAGACTCTGAAGCTGAGGAATGGTGTGTGGGGCAGGCAATTGAACTATTGCCTCAACCTTTAGAGGATCAACCATGATCCCCTTTGTTGACATGATGAAACCCAGTAAGTGTCTTGATGTGACGCAAAAACTGCACTTGTTCAGATTCAAGCGAATCCGATAGTAGTGACACCTCTAAAAAATGATTCATAAATGGGCGGGATGATCATATCTCTTGCGAGAACGTGATGTGAGATCATACAGGTACACCTCGACTATGTGTTTGAGGTCATGAAAAGAAAATGAAACGGCCCGCTGAAAAGTAGCTCCAACATTCTTCAGGCCAAAAGTCATTTTTTGATATGTGAATGTACCCTAAGGACAAATAAAAGTAGTCTTATGTTGGTCCTCGGGTTTGATCTGAATTTGATTATATCCCAAAAAAGCCTCCATGAAAGAAAAGACTTTGCAACCCGTGCATTCATCAACAATCTGATGGATAAACGGGGTCAGAAAATTATCTTTCGGGAAAGACTTTTTCAAATCATGTAAGTACATACATATGCGAATGGTGCCTTGCTTATTGTTGACTAGAACAAGGTTCGATACCCATTTCATCAATTGCATAGGGTAGATGAAACCGACTTTGAGGCTTTTCTCTACTTCAGCCTTTATCGTCGTTGGTTTGCTAGGGTTGGCTAGGTGAAGCTTTTGTCTGACATGATTGACATCAGGATAGGTTGCGATTTTATGCTCAACAATTTGTGCATCGATGCCTAACATCTCCTCATAAGACCAGGAAAAGATGACTTGAAACGCTTTAAACAATTCAGTGTAAATCTGAATCTCTTCAGGAGAGTATTCCACTCTAATGAAGACATTCCCCATGATGCCGAGGGTTTTGGAGATATCGATAAGGATCGTTTAAGCAATACTTTCCATATTTCCCTTAGCATATACTCCATGTGTGGTAAAAGGGTTAATGGGACAAGTCATATCTATGTTCCTGGTCAGGATGAACTCTCCTGCCTCTATTTGCTTGAGCTTGGATAGAAAGTAATATATATGGTGTAGATCATCCTAAGGTATGTTGGGACCAGATAATGCCTCCAAGATCGCCTTGTTGGAGGGCAAGACCAAGTCTATAGGGTATTGAGTGGAGAGAGAGTCGTGGGCCCAAATAGGCTCTAGAATAGGATCTAGTTCCTCTGGGGGATCCAGATCAAGGTTGGTTGAGGCTTGATGTAAAATGTTGTACACAACCTTGGCACCAGATAAGGATATGGCCATGCCAAGATTCCCTACCCCCTCCATCGAAGCCGATGGGGAAGGTAAAGTCCATGGGTCTTTGAAATAACTCATTTTAATAGATGATACCTATAAAATTGCAACCTTTGGCTGGTCGGGAACAACCGAAACAACCCTAAAATCATTTGAAGGTGGTAGATAGTCAAAGGTTCCCATCAAAGATGGAAACAATCCAACCCTTAATTTGACCATTCCTGACTATGGGTTATCAATCATCGGGACCTTGGATGTCCCCAATGAAGGTTCAGGATGAGAGAAAGATAATTGGTCAACAGTTATAATCCATCCCTCGTGTGGAAAACATATGACCCAAAAAATGGTGGCTACAACCGTGCTCATTGTGTAGGTCCAACTTATCCCTAACAAGAGATTATAGTCTAGAGGTGCATCGATTACTTTAACCTCAGCGCACGCAGTTTTACCCTCTAATTACATGGGGAAAGAGGGAATTATTCCATGTGGTCTGAATTACCGACTGTCAAATGTTCTAATCAATGTGGGAGACAAAGCTAACTCAAGCTGGCCAATGGCATTCCAATATGCCAATGACATCACACAAGTCGAGGCACCCTCATCAACCACCATATGGAAAATGTTTTGTGTCAACTATTTCGTGGTGTATGCCACTACTATATGAAAGGAGACATGGTGAGGAAGATGAGGTTTATGGTCGATTGAATCGAAAATGATCATTCTTGAGTTACTAGGCTCAGTTGCTCCTAAGGCCAATAAAAAATATTTTGTGATGGGAAACTCTGGAGAACTTCTATAGCATACATTGCACAAGGAGTTTGTGCCAGATCCTCCATCACGGAGTAATTCTGGGTAGCACTTGAGTTTTTGTTATGAGTAGCCTTTTTGAATTCACCCTTAGGGATGGGAGTCAATGTTTATCCCATTGTCTTCTCAATTTGCAGAGGATTCAATGGGTTGGAGGCCTCTTTTCCCTTATCAACTGATTATGGTGTCTCGTATTCACCCACCCTGGTCGATAAATGAGTGTCATTTTTAAGCATATAAATTTTTGTGTCTATGTTATTATCATTTGGCGCGGGGGCTCCATGACTGCCCCCATGCACGGTCATGGATGCAGAGGCTTGAGACATATTTTTCCCTTGTGGAAAAGGGTTTTTCAACACAACATACTATTTCTGTGCTAGTAGCTTATGGGCTTCCACAAGCTGAGGGCATAGGTGAGTCAAATGATCTTCCGTGCAAATATTACATGCAAAATTCAATTTTCTCTTCTCAGTTTTTCCCTCACCAACATTATTTGCAACCTTTTTATCCCCTTTAACCTTCTTGTTGAGCACTCAACACACCCTAAAAAGCCCATGCCAATTTTTCACATTTTGGGTACCACATGATATTTGCACTATATGATTTGAGTTCCTTTTGAGAAGTGCTTTGTGTTTTCTTGTTCTCTTGACTCTAATTTTCTATTCAGGTTTGTTTGATTTTATGAAACCCCATGAATTAAAAAGTCTTAACACTTAAATAAAGAATCAACAGCCAAAGCACTTCACCCGAAGCACTAAAAATTCGACATCGGAAGGAATTCAAATATTGAAAAGAACCACTCGGGAAACCTTAGTCGAAGACCACCGATCTTCATCGGTATTGGCAAAAGGAATTTTTTGTTTTACGACAAACATCCCATAAGGATATCGCCGATATCCGATCTTCTTCGACATCCGTAAACGACAAGGGGAATAGGCGTTAACGAAGACAAAAACGATATAGTCGATAGCCGATACCCTACATGCTTATCAGAATCGGGGAAAACTGAAAAGGATCGCAATAAACATTTTGACCACTCTAAAGAGTTTTCCCAATCATCGATCCCCAAAGAATTTCAGCATCGGGAGTTTTCGATGAAGCCAAATCTGAAGAAAAACACGTGATAGGTTTATTGCCGATCACTGACCCCCGATGCCTTTTTCGGCATCGGCTAACCCAGGTTTGTTTTAGAATGCACAACTTGAAGAAAGTCACAACTCTAATTTATACATGCGAATTAGGGAACCGGTCTTCAACACCAAGGGAGAGACACCAGCTTTCTACATGGCTTCATATTTACTTGATTTCATGTGTTCTAGAAACATTTTCATAGGCATGAACCTGAGCTGGCACATCGCACAGTTCTCGGTCCATGTATATTTCAACATCCTATGGGAGAACAAGTACAAGAAAGCATATTCCCTCATTTGCAACGAATTCATCGATTTATTTCATTCTTTTTAATAAAAAATGCCCGAGACTATCAGTCGCGGCCAAAAAGATGATATCAAAGGTAGGCCACTGGTACTTGGATGAGCGAGACACATACATCAAGGTGTTTGGGGCCACTGGAACACCACATCTCCTGCTAGCGCATGCTCCTAACCGACTTGTAGTGGCAGACATATGTTACCAAACCATCCTGCACAGCTACAACGCCACCCTGGTCAAGGATAAAAAACGAGTGTTTATACCCTATGGATTCCATGTAGGTTTCTACTTGGTGAAGGATATCACTCAAGACAAGAAATAAGGGTTGAGCCAATTGGAGTTCAGATCCCACACTGACCGATTCCACAAGCATGACCCAAAGGGTTTGGTCTTGAAACATGCTTCACAAGTGTCGTCCTATTGGCCATACACCCACGACAAATTTGAAGATGAAATATTCACAGAAAATTCCCAATACTAGGACAAGGTGGTGGTAGGGATGGCCGACCCCAAAATGACCAGGTTCAGAGCCATGAGCCTGGATGAACAGATGACAACCATATAACAATCGGATCAAGAGGCCCTCAGAGACAAAGAGGAAATGATAGCAGCCGAAGTAGCAAAGGTTCCCTTGGTAGAGGCCGAACCAACAGAGATTCCCCTAGTAGCCCCGGTGCAAGATAGAGGTTTCCATATGACACCTGACACACGAGAAAGGGGGTTACTCATTATAGAATACATGCAATAGATAATTGATTAGCTGCGAGATGACTCGGACCTTACAGGAATGATAGAGCCCCCTGTCGATAACCCAGATGGTCCCAAGCGTCCCTGAATTAATAGACATTGATTAAATCACCCGGTTAGATGACCTTGAATTCACAACACCACCAGACGAATCACAAACAGTTGTTTCAACTCATCCAGAGATAATCAAAACATCAAGGACAGGAAGTGCACCAAATCCTCTCAGCAAATTAATAAATATCTATGATGATGAAGAAATCCTAGAGGTATCCCCGGTGACCCATGTACAAATCATAGAGTAAAAGGAGCCAGGGAAGGAATCCTCTCCAGCTTCTGATGCTCAAATTTGCCTCCCAGAAAATGAAAAAGAGGTTGAAATTGTCTTAGACACTAAGCTCCCTGACACACCGGAGACCCAAGTAGATTGTCTGAGGACCGAGCCAGTTTCGGGCCGAAAAAAGGAATAAGATCCACAAGGGAAAATCAACATCTCAACATTAGACAATCAAGTAAGTATCGAGCCTACCCCCGACGCCTCATTTTCAATCAGTACTCAAATTCTAGATGAGAAACAAACAAATGATGGATCTTCGGGATGCGTAGAGGAAGTTCAAGAACCCAGCCTTGAACAAATATATACCATCAAGAGCCTTGGAAATATGATCATCTGGGGAGATCAAAAAATCCCCGAACTAGTGGATAAAGTAGCCGACAAACATGCCATCGCTTATGACTAGAAAAGGAAAGATATTGTGTAGAGAACCACCAAGAAGAGGAGGATCACTCTATATCACTCCATCCTCATCACCACGGAGGAAAATTTGATAAATACTGAGCATGCCAAAACATCTGCACTGATTGGCGCAGCGATGGAAATCACAGATGTCACCCTGGACAGAGAAAAAAGGGATGAAGAGGATATGGCTGCTACTCTGAAAGAATTGGAACATTTGTGCCACTTGGCGAAGTATTACCAGGACACCACATAGGCCACGGTGTTCCTAAGGAGCGAATTCAAGGAGGCCTACAATAGATTTACAAATGAATGACACCTATTCACTGCAAGGATAGCCGATCTTCAAGAAGACAACCTCATGGCATTGGAGACATGCAAGGATATGGAGAGGTGGTATGAGAAATCACATGAAGCCATGGAAAGGATTGACTATATCAGTGCGTTGCGATAAGGCTGAGACATCGGAGAGCATGAAATCTGGGTGTTAAACGAAAGTATCATCGACCGCATAAGGAAATCGGTCAAATATTGGGTAAAAATGGCTTAGGAACTTCATTGAGAAATCCAAGAGAAATGGGTTGAGTGCAAGAAAATATGGACCAAGATCAACCGGGCAATGAGAGAGATCGGCCTCCTCGAATTCATCACACCCAATGACTTTGTTGACTTGTGCGACATAGTCAAATCACACGCTGAACAAGACTCATCATGGGCTTCTGAAGTAGCAAAGGTGATAGGCATGGTGCCAGGACAAGTGCAGTTCATGGAGCACCTGATCAAATCTCTAGCCATGTTGCAACAGTTAAGTGCCAGAATAGTCAAGTATCGAACATGAGTAGTAGAGATAAGAGAGATTATTTTTGCCCCAATGGAACAACATGGATTCTCGTATGCCAACATATGCGAGGATCTCCTCATCAAGTTGTCAGAGTATGAGAAGAGTCACCCACTTACGTGAGATCCTGAGATGACTCTTAGAAATACTGATAGAAGAAAGCACCATGTGGCAAGTTTCGTTTTACTTAGTTGTATTTTAATAGTTATTTTTAGTTAATAGTATGTTATAAATAGGAGGATCGACCTATTTTCAGAGGTCGATGGTTGTTTCAAAGACCCTCATTTTTGGATTTTGTTAAGAACTATTTCGGAGCTGCCTTAATTGAGAAGTCTTGTTTAGGACCAGAGACAAGTTTGTGTTTTTTCATCAAAAGCATGTATGATTGGATGCGGAGAATAATTATTTCTTATTTTGTCTCATGAATGGATGTTGTAATGAGTAAGAGCTACTATATCTATTGATAAGTTATATGATTCAATGTTTCCCAGTTCTTGTCTTTAATGATGAATATAAACCGTTGTTTATTATGTGATTGATGATTAGAGTTAAGTGAATTATTTTACTTACCATCATTTATTGCATGCATGTTTTCTTCTGATAAATTGCATCTCAGACTGTAATTGGAATACCAACACGGTTAATGTATTAGTACTAGGCCTGTGGTAGAGAATCTTATATGCATGCTAGAGTGAAAGGGTTATCCCAAGCTCAGCCTCTTCTCTTGTAGTTAAGCTTGTTCCCACTTTGTTACCTAGTTGTTTTATATTGGTTTTTATATTATATTGGTCCCACCTAAGAGAAAATACAAAAAAGAGAACATCTGAACTAAAGGAGAAACCTTCAGAAGAAAACGTAAATCCCATTGATTAATTGTTCAGATGGCAAGATCTGGAGAACCATTCCACCATTAAACATTGTAGAGTCTAATTGGGCCTCGGTGGAGGGTTTTGTTCCTGTTGTTGAGTTAAATGGATTTAGGACACCTCAACAAAATTAGTGCTAGAAGGAGGGTTGAATAATGAATGGTTGAATATATATTTCACATAATATTTTAGACAACCTATAGATTCAAAATATCCCACATGCATGGATATTCATTCCCAAGACAACCCACACACACTGAGTACTCCTAAAACGAGCAAATCACCCCAGCACGAGGAAGAAAATATGTTCCCTAATATACCTTATGCTCTTCCTCACAAGGAATTGAACCAATTCAAAAGAATCACAAGAGATTACGCCCGACAGATCAGTGCATTGCCCTTATCCATGTTGCTTCCTTGAAGAAAACAAATAAGTAGACCAGTGGTCAAATCCCTCGACCAAGTTTTTGTGCACACAGTAGAATACCTGATAGATTTTGCTCTCATTGAAATTGGACATCCTCTTAATCTAATCCTTGAAACACCAGCCGACAACTTCTCCAAGCCTGACGAGTTTTCAGAAGAAGAAGCGTTTAACTCAGGATCTGATGACATGGAAGATAACCATGACCATGATGAAGAAAGGGGAAACCCACCTCAGAATAATCAACCTTGGTTGGCTAGAGATTCTTTGGTCATCCTTCAAGGAGTACATAACCTTCCCTGACATCCAGAGAAGTTGCTCCCTAAATTTGACCCTAAAACCTCAGGATTGCCTAAAGACCATATCAAGAAAGTCACACTAGCTATTAGACTGATGAATGTCCAACATGAAGACGTAGTTTGCAGGCTGTTTCTCTACACTTTTGAGAATTTGGCCTCCACGTGGTATTTTAACTTACCTGTAGGATCCATAACTAGTTGGACAAAATTTCAAAAGGATTTTTTAGATAAATTTGTAGAAGAAACTACTACAGGAGCTTTGATGGCTGAGTTGTTCACCGCCACCATTAATTCAAAGGAAAGGGTTAAAGACTTCAATCAAAGATTTACCACCATGTTAAAAAAATAACATCCCAAATCTAAACCTACTCAGGAATTGCAAATCAAAGTATATGCTAATGCTCTCCCAACTTCTATTTCCATGTTTGTGAAAAGAGATGCCAAACCAACCTTAGCTGAGAATTTTGAAGAAGAGAAAATGATAGAGTTTCAAATGAAGGGATGTAAAGAAGGCTAGGTCTCATTAGTCAAAAAAGAAGTTCAACCTCCTCCTAGGAGAGGAATCCTACTGACTAGACCCCCAGGGAAACAAATAGAACAAGGTCCCAAAAAAGAAAGTGGAGACATAGAGGATTGTTGGCACAGGGGTAGACCCAGGGTTCAATGCTTCAACAATGCACAAAAAAATCCCTAACTATTGGCCCTTTTGCCAACACCTGCGAAGTAGATGAAGCCTCACCCGAGGTAGAGGCAGGGGGGATTACAGGACTCAAGTGTCTACAACCTAGCTGGGACACAGATCTGTGATCACAATAACTTAACACAAAAGTTAGCCAATAACATTCATCAAGTTATGAGTCTATTCACCTTGCAGATCTGCCCTAAATGCATATCAGTGCAGTAACGACCAAGATCTTATACTTTCAGTCACTTAGCACATAGAATTAACTCAGATTTATCATTCATTCATATACTAAGAACAAAGCATTAACAAATCTATCTATCATTCATCAATATATATGCACTAAGAAAGTAAACATATGAACAACATCGATACATCGCATAAAGCACACTAACACAGGATATACATCATTCACCCCCAGCGTGTGGCTACGTCCACCAACTCTTCATCTTATTTATTATCTTCTTTCAATCTTCTTACATGCACAGAGCCACAAAACCAACTCTGGATAGGACAGGAGATCTGTGTGCACCCCACTAGATCCTCCTTCCCCGAGTAGGTCAAAGCACAAAGCCCTTCACAATCTGTCTGTACAAAGCCTTACACAGTCTCTTACAATCACTTGCACTTAGCTCTGCAATTATTACACAATATGCACCTAGCTAGCATCAACACTAAACCATCACCCTATACAATCACATAGATTGAACTTTAGCATTTATCAAAAACCAACAACAATGGGGCCTCTTATCTCGCTCAACCACTTATTTATACATTACAAAAGGGGCCTAAACATCCTAAACCCTAAACCCAAAAATCCACAAAAGGGGGTGATATCCCGTGATCTCTGCTTTTCCTGGGCACTCTGTCTTCGACTAGCATGTCAAAGTCCCAAAAATGGTCAAACACGACCAATGTTTCCACCAAAATTTGGTCGAGGGCCAACAGGCCCCAAACACTCACATGTGACTCATCCCGAGTCACTCTGATTTGGGAAATCTTACTTCAAAGGTCTCAATCTTGGCCTGAGCTACCCCGAATTGCTGCATCACCAGATCCTCTTTCTCGATGAACTCTTGAATGACTGTCTCAATGATAGTTCCTTCCAAGCATTGTTCTATTGGGGTGACCACCTATTCTAGCTGTGCACCTCGCCCTTCGATCTCCTCAAAAAGTGTGCAGGCTTCATCTTGTACCGACTGAATTCTCTGGGTCACTTCCATGACTTTACTCTAGATGGTATGGATCTACTACTGAACTGCGCACTATTCTGGTGACCTTTTCATCTTCTTGACTGCTAACAGTAGCTTCAATTGTGCTTACACTGTGGCTACTCGTTGCTTCACCTCCTGGAGCTGTGCTTCCAATTTTCTCAGTTTTGGGTCCTCTACAAGGCGCTCATAAGTATGTGCACTTCGACTACTGAGTTTCTTACATTCTATAGCCAGTGTCTTGATTCTTTCGACTACACCCTTGGTAGTTTCTTCCCTCTGATCTCGCACTTCCTGCGGAGTGCTCAACACTATTTGCAATTCCATCTCTATTATTTGTGCTTGGAGATGCTAAATGGCTTCAGCGAGCTTCCCCACTTGGTTCTCAGTTGTATCCTCTTCCATCAGTGTCAATCTTGACATGGAGTGGAGTGACCGAGTGACAGATTCTCTAACTCCAATTTGCTCCGTGAGCATCTAATCTTTCTCCTTCTAGATCTTCGCTCTATATTCTGCAAACTTCGCTTGGAGGTCATCTTTCTCTTGTTGTGAAATCTAAATTTTCTCTAGGGCTTCCTCCTTTTCTTTCTTTAGGGCCTCCATGGCCTATTCTTTTTCCTCCTTTACTCGACGAAGGCAAGCCTCTATCGCATTTGCTAATCTGCGTAGTTGGGCAGGCTCATCCTTTACTTCTATATTCCCTGGTGACAACAACACAATAGACACTGTGTGGCTTGAATAGAAAGCATTTTGTACTCCTTTGAGCTCTGCCCTGATCTTGTCATACATTGTCTCATGTTTGGATTCATTTCTCTGAAAAATTTCCTTCGAGGGGTCTAATACCTCTGTGATTATGAGGATAATGTCATCGACCGTGAGCACATTCTATGACTTAGGTCTATTCGCACAGCTCTTCTTTCTAGCTGAGGGTTTCTATGGAGAAACCTTTCCTTTCTTTGATGTGTCGGCCTCTGTAAGGGGATCTTTAGGCGGTGTCACTTTGCCCGGTTCCTGCTTATCTTATTCCCCTTCCTCTTCCTATTTTACTTCGTCATCTCCTCCCCTTCCAGGTGAATCATTTGCATTTTCCTCTAATGTGTTGTTTATTTCCTGCACCTCTTCCTTCTTTTTCTTCTTCCTTGTGCTGCTCGGTCTATCATATTCTTCCTGGGTGACTACAAGACTTCTGATGATATCGGGGTTGGAGAGATTTGTCTTTTTGACTGGTACAAGGAATTCAGTCAGACACTCCTTAGTTATCTCCTTCATGTCTTCATCAGTTAATTTATAGTACGACTACAACTCCTCCTTGGTTTCATCCCTGCATGCCATGATGTAAATTAAGTGCCTGTCTGTGTGGAACTTCACTATTTTCCTGTAAGTATGCAAAGTATTCGGAGTCATTCAGGGAACTGACTCAATGGCTCATGTGAGCTAGAGATAGTAAGTGTGGAAGACAATGTTCAACTGCCACTGCTTTGCCATATCGTTGGAATACCAGAAAGTGTTGAACCTCGTAGCCAGTGGTTGTGATGTCTCGAATTCTGGGAATGTCACTTCCTTTGGCATCTCTTAAGTGACAAAGACAATGAGGATCAACAACCAGCTGAGGTGGAACTCATAGCCTTGGTCTTTCACTTCGTGACAGTCCTTCTCTAACTCATTCACGAGGTAGCTCACCTAGTTCATTTGCATTCCCTCAATGCACTTCCCTACAAGGTTGATGACGAACCTCATGACATGCGTCAGTCTATTCTTCCTGATGAACTTACCAATGATCAACTGGCAGGCTAGGCGCATTGTGCCATTCTGAATGGAGGCTACCTTGTAGCCCCACTTCCCTTTCTCCACATCATCGTAGGTTTCCTTAATCCATTTTGCTAGGGTGTGACCTACAACATTCCTTGGGTAGAAGTCCTACGAGTCTGATCCCTGCATACTCAATCCAGTGATCATGTGGATTAGTGTCGAATCCATAGTGATGTGCTTATCTAACCATAGGGACCCTCCATGGAAGCACGATAGGAGGATTTTAATGCACGCGTTAACCTCCTGGTGTCTACCAAAGCGTGGTAGCTTCATCACATTAAGGATCGTGGACCTCGCAATGTCCATGGTCCATGGATGGGCAACGATCTTTGACTTCCTCCCAGTCATCTTTCTCAGGTAGAGATGCGGTGCAAGCATCGCGTAATTCTTTTTGTCTCCCAGGTTGTAATCGTTGATCTTCAAAGTTGGGATCTGTCCCAACTGCGAGTCTATTGCACGTATCCCCTTCAGGAGGTACACCATGATCCATGTATAGTTGAAGTCTCTCGGGACACTATCACGACTAACCGCACCAGCTAGAGGCGGGATATAGTTGGGCAGGACCGATGGGATGAGCTTCGTGTTCACCAAGTCATCACGGTGCTTGCTTTGTTTCTCTGTCGCAGTTCAGGATGGCTTAGAGTGATGTGTTTTCGATGGGGATGCTTCCAATCCTCATGTCGATGAGGCTTGTACGCCTGTGGACATGACCTTCTCAGCCATAAGGTCAATTAGAATCTCTTTTACAAAATGCTCTATTGTGTTGAAGTCATCTGACATACACACTCGTAATCGGATATCTCGGGTAGGTGACTGGTCTTCTCCAGAAAAGAGAATCGATGGTGAGGTCTCAATAAACATAGCCCGATAGTAATCAACTCTTTATGGGCTCAGGTAATCACAATTTGTAAAAGTGTCCTTGGTGGGACATGCAACGGCCTAAATAGTAAATGGAGTAATGGACTCCTCCAACGGGTAGGAATGCCTCAATCAATACGATTCCAACCGTCGTGGTGTGGTCCCAATGGTCCAAGGGCAATCTTTCTGGAAATAAATGAATTTATAGCCATTCTGGAGCATCGGTCTAATGGTCGAGATGCCTCCAACGGTCATATTTCTTCACCATGGCGAAGTGCCAATCTGCATTGTTTTGCTATTCCAGCAATGTTCAATTTCTGCAAGCCTTCCTTCTGTGATTCCCTCTCTAGAACCTCCTGCAATTCTTCTAGCTTTGCTTTCTTCTTACTGAGCTTTCTTTCTTTCATTCCTATGATCTACATCTCTGGATTCCTCTTTCCGTTCTTGTTCTTATCACTTCTTGGCATAGTAACTTTGCACTCCTGAGTGTCTTTTACAAGGTTTGAGGATAATATTTCTTCTCTTACTGGAGTAGGTGCTCTACTCTTCTACATGGATAAGTTCTTTAAGCCTTCTTGTGTTCTTTCAACTTCGACAGCCAAGTCTCTAGCCCTCAGTTGCTTCGATTTGTCCTCTTGTTCTTTTATTAAGTGTGTTATTCTCCTTGCCATGAAATCCCTTAATTCTTGCTTTTTCCTTTCTGTAGCTTCTTCCTCTGCTTTCCTTGTGATCTGATCTTTCTCAATCCAAGTCTTACCTAACAAAAGTGGAAATGGGGCATTGTTTTCAACAAAATTAATAACCTCAAATTCTTCTTCTATCGATGTTCCATGAAAAATAACAGGTGTATGAGTAAGTATTCCACATAGGGTTATCATATTTCTTCTGAACAAGCCAATCCCTCCCAATGAAGGAACCATAGCAGGGTTTCCCAAAATTTTCCAAGTACTTTTTGTCATAATATTCACTTGTGTGTCCTCATCCAATACACAATCTATGTCGAAGTCCCCTATTCTCGTCTCTATTTTCTTTTTGTCTTTCAAGATATCTGATAAAATGTCATCTCTATGATCATTCATTATTTCTTTCAACTGTAATAATATAGTCTCTGAATCTTTCTAGTTCTTTATCATATCCTTAGCTTCTTAACCTTCTTCATGGTTTTCTTATCTCAGGTTCATCTTTTCAACTTTAGCAATCATTCTTGGACAATCCAAAACCTCATGACCAATAGCTTTACAACAAAGACAAATAGGACCTATACTAGGGCATGCCTTATCAAGATGTCTCGGTCTTATACAACTATAACAAAGATTCAATCATCTCTTTCTTTTAAACGATCCCCAACCTTTCCTATACTGCGCACTGGGATCACAATGGTGTACCTGCAAAAAATTCTTTCTAGGGTCTTGTATCCATTTGTTAGTCCAAAAATTATTTCTATGCATAAGAATAACATATCTTTCACTATTTCTATCGGATCTATTCATATCATATCTTATTTTTTCTATCTGTGCCCTACTTTTCAGGCTAGGACAAAACCTATCAAACATACTTAGATCCATTCTTTTGAAGTAACAATTTCCACTTATCTTAACTTTATCAGAGCACAAATCTTTTAAGATATTACCTCTTTTCTTCATATCAGACTTCTATTCTTAGCACAGAGATTCACATGTCAAGTAGACTATTTCACACTATAATGACATATCTACACATAGAGATTTCTCTTTTCTTCATATCTCAGCAATCATAGTTTCAAGTCTCGACAACAGAACCATTTGTTGGCACAGGGGCAGACCCAGGGTTCAACGCTTCAACAACACAGTAACAAAACCCTAACTACCGACCCTTTCGGAAACACCTGCGAAGCAGATGAAGTCTCACCCTAGGTAGAGGCAAGGGGGGTTGCAGGACTCAAGTGTCTACAACCTAGCTGGGACATAAGTATGTGATCACACTACCTTAACACAACACTTAGCCAATAACATTCATCAAGTTATGAGTCTATTCACCTCGCAGATATACCCTAAATGAATATCAGCACAGTAACGACCAATATCCTATACTTTCAGTCACTTAGCACATAACATTAACTCAGATTTAGCATTCATTCATATACTAAGCACATAGCATTACACTAGTACATATGACCAAATTTGCGATGGTTTTTCGTTGATATTTCCACACTTATTCGTTGCAATTTCCACGAAAGCCGAGTTTTTTTTTCATCAAAATAATTTCATCGCTCTATCGACGATCCAAGTGTGTGTGGAAACATCGACGAAATTATCTCTCCATGTGTCACCACCTTCAATTTTGGTTAACCCTTTTCATTGTCGCAATTCTGACGAAACCTCGTCGTAAGTAGAATGAACAACTGTGGCAATTACAAAGAA
Organism: Picea engelmannii; assembly: GCA_009831015.1. NCBI lineage: Eukaryota > Viridiplantae > Streptophyta > Pinopsida > Pinales > Pinaceae > Picea > Picea engelmannii. The sequence goes on along the minus strand of ML782373.1, from coordinate 576,169 downwards.
ATTTCGTCACAATTGCGACGAAAATTCTTGACAAGTTAAAAACTAACAACGCAGATGTTGTATGTGTGACAAAAAACTGTGGCAACTTGTGACAAATACGCGTGTAAATAGCGACGACATTGATTCATCAAGACCAAAGTTTTGACGAAGATGTTGTATGTTCGACGAAAACCTGTGGCAACTTGCGACGAAAGTTCGTCGCTATTGCCACGATGGTCAAAATAAATTTTTTTTCTTACGAACTATCGTTGATATTGCGATGATGGCATTAAGTTTTTTAAAAAAAATTACACGAGATATGGTATTACCATATTACATTTTAATATGGTATACCATATTACAATGTAATATGGCATTACCATATTACATTGTAATATGGCATTACCATATTACATTGTAATATGGGATTATCATATTACATTGTAATATGGTAATGCCATA
>ML782373.1:551856-563357 GCA_009831015.1 Picea engelmannii | reverse complement strand
GCATGGTTTAGGTCATCAATTGTGTAGGCTTCCTAGTTTTGAGTAATCATGGTTCTATACTCCTTGTAAGACAACTAATGAGGATTGAACTTAAAGGGCACCAGTAGTTTTTTATCCTTTGTAGCTATCTCTAGTTTGATGGGATGGTGGTATAAATTTAATTCCTTCAAAAGTATGGATTTGTATGAGGGGAGATTCATGACCAGCTCCTTCTTTATGAGGAATTAGTTCAACCTTGTACTTATCTCTTGAGTGCCACCCCTCTTATTTGACCAAGTAGCCTATGGAACTAAAGGTTCAACATGTGACTATAAGTTGGGTATCTAATATCTTAAGGAAATAATTTGCTAGAGGACCGAGTCGAGAATGAGCACCCCATATTTTTTACTGATGAAATGTAAAATTTAGGCCCCCCTAAGAATTAACATGGGGAGGTATAATAGGCCCTAGACTGTTAGAAATAGAGAAATAAAGCAGAGTAGTTGTTGTTTCAAAAAAAACTTAGAGAGAACAGTAGAGATCTGAACTTTAAAATAGAAATATATGTGTGTAGAAATTGATTCTAAGTATAGAGAGTTTATAGATAAGCCCTTTCCAAATACATTATAGGTCTAGACAGTATGCAAACAGATCTAGATAAAAGGAAAATAGTTATAAACCATAAAACAGATCTAGAAGGTGAAAAATCAGATCTAAGCAATAGACAAATCTAGTTGAAATTGATGTCAGATATAGTTAGTGGATCTGTTAAAAGATCTAACAAATATAACTAGGAGAAATGATCTAGATCTATATAGATCAAAAACTCAAAATCAATATTTAATATTCAGATCTGAAAGCAATCTATCACATAAACAAACTTTTAAAACATAAGACTATAGAACTGAACAGGAAACTTACCTTGCTTTGTAGTTTACCTCTGAAGGTGTCACAACCACACATAAGAGATGTAGTACCTCTTGTAGTTATGCTTAGAAAAATATTTGGATCATAGATCTACCATGTAGGTTAGATCTCTTGCCAAGAGATGAATTTGTTTTCTTGCCACCAAGGAGAAAGGGCCACAAAGACTTCACATAGGCATTTCTATAATCAAACCCCCATACATAGTTTCTGTGATCAAACCCTCATACACAATGATAGGTATGACAGTATTAACAAATCAGTAGAGGGGCTGCAGCTCAATTTCAGGGACAGATCTGCATATGAGAGAGGTAGCGGCAGCTTAGGAAGGAGTCTAGGGTACTAGACTTGTTGTAGAAAGTGACAGCATCTACACTTCTCAGCTCACGAGTTGACATAACAAAAAAAGCCTGGAATTTGCAGCTTAAAGGAGCCTCAGATCCTCACCCACAGGGAGCAGACATAAATAGTCTTCAAACTGAGCAAAAGGGGCCAGTATAGAAGGGTCGAGCTACCACACAAAAGCTCAGCAACAGTTACAACAAAGGGGTCGTAGAAAAACAAGAGGAGATCCACTCACTATTGCAAGGAGGGTCGTAGCTTAGCAAGGAGAGATCTACTCACCAAAATATCATGAGAGTGTGTTGTGAAGGGTAGAGGGTAGGATTATTTATAGTTTAGGCTAGGGAAAAAATGATAGAAATTAAATTAAAAATAATTGTTTTAATTAATATAAATATTAATTTAAAACATGTTATAATTAAAAAATTTAATTAATATTATTTCATTGACCCTTAAGACAAAAACAAAAACCCCAAACAAGCACAAACAAGGGTAAGGGGGTTTTAGGTGGGGTAGCTTGGTGGCAATACTTGTCCATTCATATTCAAGGTGACCTTATTAACTTTATCATCATTTCATATGGGATACATCGCTCATGTGGTCATGCCCACCTTCAAGGAGGGTCATACACTAACAAAATACCTAATCAAGGATCAAGTTGCCCCGAAACATTTCTGGGGTCTTATCCACCAAGGTACAAGACCAATGATTAACCCATGCCCCAAGCATGGGTACCCTGGACCATTTCCAAGGGCCCTAGACATATCTAGGGGATTTAACTGCTTGGTCCTAGACCAAGAACCCAAGTCATATACTGGAGGCCCTCTCAGGGGTCTTTACTGCTTGGTCCCATACCAAGAACCCCAGTCATATACTAGGGGCCCTAACAAGGTTCTTTTTCCATGGCACTGACTGTTTGATCCCATACCAAGTACCCCAAGAGTGCACTAGGGGGCCCTAGATCTCGGCTAGGGTCTTTTCCATCCTCCCGGAGAATGGCTCTTGCAACTGCTATAAATTGAACACTCCCTCTTAGCAAGAGAGGCACTCTCAACTACACCAAGTTTTTCACGAAAGTATACAAACTTTGTTAGGGAAAGTGGCTTGGTAAAAATATTTGTTGTCTGTTCTGTTGTCGGAACATACTGAATGTTGAGAACGTTCTTATGAACCATGTCCCAAACATAGTGATATGTCATCTCAATGTGTTTCGGTCTATTGTGAAACATTGGGTTCTCAGTGAGCTTTATACAGCTCTGATTGTCACAGTGAATGACTGTGGATTCAAGCTCTAAACTGAACAAGTCTGAGAGTAGCTTCCTGAGCCACACTGCTTCTCTGCCAGCAGCACTAGCAACAATGTATTCTGCTTCTGCAGTGTTTTGGGCTACAGAGCCTTGTTTCATGCTGGACCAGGAAATCATTGTTGAACCCAAACTGAAGCAATATCCAGAAGAACTCTTCCGATCCACTGTAGTGCCCATCCAATCTGAATTTGTAAAACCATGGAGCATTACACCTCCATCGAAGGTGTATATGAGACCATAATCTATAGTTCCCCGAACATATCTCAGAATATATTTTACAGCAACCATATGTATATGCTTTGGTTCACACATGAACTGGCTAAGAGAATTTACCTCATAACAGATGTATGGTCTCATATGTATGAGATACATCAAAAATCCAATGATCTATCGATATAAAGTAGGGTCTTCTGGATCTGAACCTGTAACTTGATCTTGTAGTTTCTTTAGATTAGAGATCATTGGAGTTGTCATGGACTTGCAGTCCATCATTCCAAATCTGTGAAGTATATCAACTGCATATTTGCCCTGTGAGAGAGATATCTCTCTTGGTTTCTACCAAAACTCCAAGCCCAAAAAATAGTGCATGAGCGTCAAGTCTTTCATTTCAAATTCTACAGAAATCTCCTTCTTAGTCTGAGCTATCAAGTTTTCCTCTCTAGTGAGGAACAGATCATCCACGTATAAGACTAGGCTAACTGGATGATTTTGAACAATCTTTATATAAAGATTTGGATCTGCTATGCTCTTGGAGAATCCAAGACTTTGTAGAAAACTGTCTATTCTACCATACCAAGCTCTCGGAGCTTGTTTCAACCCGTACAGGGCTTTCTTGAGTTTGCACACATGAGATATTTTATCATGTATCACGAAACCTTCCGATTGCTCAATGTATACTTCTTTCTCGACTTCACTGTTAAGAAATGCAATCTTAACATCCATCTAGTGAAGTTTCCAACCAAAAACTATTGCAAGTGAGATAATAATCTTGATTGAAGTATACCTGGCAACTGGAGAAAAAATCTCATCGTAGTCAATTCCTTCTTTCTGAGAGAAACCACGAGCCACAAATCTCACCTTGTATTTCTCAATGCTACCATCTACTGCATGCTTTATCTTATAAATCCATTTTGAAGTTACTACAGATTTGCCATGAGGTCTAGGAACTACGGTCCATACATCATTCTTTAAAATAGAATCACATTCTTCATTCATAGCATCTTTCCACACTTGATGTTTGGAGGCTTCAAAAAATGTGGAAGGTTCTGAATCAATTACAGTATTTAAATGAGCTATGAGACCGGAGTACTTATCTGGTTTCTTGCTTTCTTTGAAGGTGCCCTTAGGAGCCAAATGTTTTTCTGCTTCTTTCAATATTTCTCGACACTAGGATGGTTTCCTTTTAGTAGGAGGTATCTCCATTGGAAACTCAATAGTATCCCTTGAGGGGTCCTCTGGAAATTCCGAGGTTTCCTCCCTCTACTCATCTGGAAGAGGAGAGTCTGAAGGGTCCAGTGGTGGAGCTTCCTACTCCTCTGAATCACATGGAAGTTCTCTGGCCTAACGAAAATCTATTTCTTCATGAAAAGTCATGTCTCTGCTTACTTCGATGAACTTTTGGCCAGGGATATAAATCTTGTAAGCTTTTGAGGTCTCGTTGTATCCCACAAAAGTTCCTTTCTTACCGAAGGGCTCTAGTTTAGTCCTCTTCTCATTTGGAATATGCATATAGACTGGGCTGCCAAAGATTCTTAAATGATCAACTGAGGGCTTACATCCGGTGAAAACTTCTTCAGGAGTTTTCACCTCAAGGACTTTGTGTGGACATCTATTCTGAATGTAGACTGCAGTACTGGCAGCCTCAACCCAAAGAGATAAAGGTAAATTTTGGTCATGCATCATGTCCCTGGTTGCTTCACAAATAGTTCTATTCTTTCTTTCAGCAACCCCATTCTGTTGAGGGTTGTATGGTACAATTAGCTCCATCTTAATTCCAGAGGCTCGACAGAGTTCGTTGTATTTGAAGGAGTCAAATTATTTACCATTATCTATTCTGAAAACTCAGATGTGTCTTCCTGTTTGATTTTCAACAAGGTTCTTGAAATCTTGAAATCTACTAAAAGATTCATCTTTAGTTTTTAAGAAATAAATCCAAGTTTTACATGAACAATCATCGATAAAAATGATATAATAATTACAACCATTCATAGAAGGTCCAGACATGGGCCCACAAAAGTCAGAATGAATTAAATCCAAAATTCCATTTGATTTTCTATTACTGAGAGGATAGGGTTTCTTTATGTTCTTACCAAGTGAACAACCCTTACAAACATTATCATGCTCAACAGAAAATACTGGCATACTTGTCACCATCTTTTGCAAACCTGGAAGTGCATTATAGTTGAGATGTCCAAGTCTCTGGTGCCAAAGCTCGTAGGGATTGATCGTCTCATGAACTAGAGCTTGAACAACCTAACCTGAAATCTTATAGAGTCCACTCTCACAATTTCCAATGGTTATAGCAGTACTTAAATCTTAATTTGAGGACCACAAGAGGACTTTTCCTTTGGAGAAAGCTACTGAGTAACCTTTACTTTCTAAGACTGGAATAGAGATTAAATTTTTCTTTAGACCAGGTACATAAATAATTTCATCAATGTGAAAGATATTACCTGAGTGAAACCGGAAAGAGGTAGAACCAAAACCTTTTATGGCACAGGTTCCATCGTCGCCTAGTTCAACCTTTGCCTTGAATTTCTTGTCTTGATAGTTAGCAAGGTTTTGTTTAAAGCCTGTCATGTGTCTGGAAGCACCGTTGTCTATTAGCCAAATCTCTTCTGACTTAGTGATAGTGCCAAAAAGAGATGAGATGAGATAATATTCCTTATGTTGTTCTTGCTCTTTGGTGGCATCCCTGGTTTGTCTTCTTTGAGGCTCCTCTTAGGGTTTAGCCTCTTCAGTGGCAACTGAGGCTTGTAAAAATATTCCTCTTCTTTTCTGCCGAGAGGGAGGACTCCTGCAATCTCTTGCATAATGTCCTATCTTATTGCAGTTAAAGAATTTAACTTTAGATAAATGAGGATTAAGATGAGATAGCTTACCTTGGGGTTTCTTACCTTTTCCTTTTGACTTAGGGAACTTATTCCATTTCTTGGTATTTGTTGCAAGGGCATGATCTTTCAGAAATGAATATTCATTTTTGTTGTTTAGTCTTCCTTCTTCTTCTAAGTAGTCATGCCACAATCTTTCAAAATTAGGTTGGGATTCTCTTCCATTCACGGATGCAATAAAAACTCCCCAAGCATCAGGAAGTCCATCAAAAGTTGTTTGAACAAGGTCATCATCATCTACAGGAACTCTTATTGCAATAAGTTGATCTTTGATTTGAGAACTTTTAGAGAAGAAGGTGGCAATTGTATCATCCTCTCCCATTTTTAAAGCATGTAATTGTTTCTTCAAAATTCTTTTCTGAGTAGGTGCCTTCTTCTCATAGAGGTTTTCCAAAGCATCAAAACAATCTTTGGCAGTCCTTAGATGACCAATGATGGGCATCATGTTGTCCTTGATAGAATAAAAAATGATTCTTTTAGCCTTGGTTTGTTTCCTTTTATATGTTTCCCTTGCTTTGTTTGTGGCAGGTTCTTCAATCTCCCTAGAGATAAACTCTTCTAGATCATTCTCTTCAAGAATGTTTATTATTATGTATTTCCAAGCATTAAAGTTTGCAGTTCCTACAAGTCTGTCTTCAGCTTTAACTGATGAGGAAGCCATACTTAGATATGAGTTAGTTTAGATCACTGAACTCTGCAAAATGACTCTAATAAAGTGGATCTGTGTAGGCTCAAGATTAAATCCTTGAGCTCTCTTCACACCCTTAGCTCTGAAACCATGTTAGAAATAGAGAAATAAAGCAGAGTAGTTTTTAAAAAAAAAACTTAGAGAGAACAGTAGAGATCATAACTTTAAAACAGAAATATATGTATGTAGAAATTCATTCTAAGTATAGACAGTTTATAGATAAGCCCTTTCCAAATAGATTACAGGTCTGGAAAGTAGGCAAACAGATCTAGATAAAAGGCAAACAATTATAAACCATAAAACAGATCTAGAAGATGAAAAATCAGATCTAAGCAATAGACATATCTAGTTGAAATTGATGTCAGATATAGTTAGTGGATCTGTTACAAGATATGAAAAATCTAACTAGGAAAAACGATCTAGATCTATATAGATCAAAAACTCAAAATCAATATTTAATATTTAGATATGAAAGCAATCTATCACATAAACAAACTTTTAAAACATAAGACTATAGAATTGAACAAGAAACTTACCTTGCTTTGTAGTTTACCTCTAAAGGTGTCATAGCCACACATAAGAGATGTAGTACCTCTTATAGTTATGCTTAGAAAAATATTTGGATCATAGATCTACCATGTAGGTTAGATGTCTTGCTAAGAGATGAATTTATTTTCTTGCCACCAAGGAGAAAGGGCCATAAAGACTTCACACAGGAATTTCTATAATCAAACACCCATACACAGTTTCTATGATCAAACCCTCATACACAATGATAGGTACGACAATCTTAACAAATCAGTAGAGGCATTGCGGCTCAATTTGAGCGATAGATCTGCATAGGAGAGAGGTAGTGGTAGCTTAGGAAGGATTCTAGGGTACTAGACTTGCTGTAGAAAGTGACAATAGCTACACTTCTCAGCTCACTAGTTGACACAGCAAAACAGGCCTGGAATTTGCAACTTAAAGGAGCCTCGGATCCTCATCCACAGGGAGCAGACATCAACAGTCTTCAAGATGATCAAACGGGGCCAGTAGAGAAGGGCTGATCCACCAAACAAAAACTTAGCAACAGTTACAACAAAGGGGCCGCAACAAAAAAAGAGGAGATGTGCTCACTATTGCAAGGAGGGTCGTAGCTTAGCAAGGAGAGATCTACTCACCAAGAGATCATGAGAGTGTGTTGTGAAGGGTAAAGGGTAGGATTATTTATAGTTTAGGCTAGGGAAAAAAAAATAGAACTTAAATTAAAAATAACATTTTTTAATTAATATAAATATTAATTTAAAACATGTTATAATTAAAATGTTTTATTAATATTATTTCATTAACCCTTAAGACAAAAACAAAATCCCCAAACAAGCACAAGCAAGGGTAAGGGTGTTTTAGGTAGGGTATCTTGGTGGCAATACTTGTCCATTCATATTCAAGGTGGCCTTATTAACTTTATCATCATTGCATATGGGATACATCCCTCATGTGGTCATGCCCACCTTCAAGGACGGTCATACACCAACAAAATACCTGATCAAGGATCAAGTTGCCCCGGAACATTTCTGGAGTCTTATCCACCAAGGTACAAGACCAAGGATCAACCCATGCCCAGGTATGCGTACCCTAGACCATTTCCAGGGGCCCTAGACATATCTAGGGAATTTAACTGCTTGGTCCCAGACCAAGAACCCTAGTCATATATTGGAGGCCCTCTCAGGGGTCTTTACTGCTTGGTCCTAGACCAAGAACCCGAGTCATATACTAGGGGCCCTAACAAGGGTCTTTTTCCATGGCACTAACTGTCTAGTCCTAGACCAAGTACCCTAGGAGTGCAATGTGGAGCCCTAGATCTCAGCTAGGGTATTTTCCATCCTCCTAGAGAATGGCTCTTGCAGCTACTATAAATTTAACATAGACTACCAATTTATCCTAGAAGGGCCTCCTATTGTGAGATGGAGCATACGTATTGAGGATGTCCAACTAAACATTCAATTCCTTTGGAGAGAAATGAGTCAAGATACAGTGTGTCGAGCTTACCTTATCCCAAAAAATCATTAACTAACACCATTTGAGAGCCCAATCCATCGAAGTTTCCTTCCACGCTTTCAACCTGGAATATATTTCTTTAGGTTCTTTTGGGAATATTACTCTAAATACATAGTTTCTTGTAATATTAGAATATTGTATTTGTGTTTCTATATGATATTTTTAAGGGTGTGTTGTGTTGAGGCCACCCCTATAAGTCATGGATGTTGTACAACGCCATTGGATAGTCTTGGAACAAGCTAGTTTGAAGATTGACTCCTTGTATCACAAGTTGGAAGCCTTTGTGGACCAATCAGAAGCATGGTTTTATCCTAGGAAGAAGTCTAACAATAGAGTGGAGGACATCACAATAGTCCAACAAAGATCGGTAAAAGGTCATTTTATTGCATGTTGTTTATGTGGAGAGAACCATTATGTTAAACATTGTCCATAGAAGACTGCAACATTGGAAGAAAACCATAAGAAGCAGGATTTAAGAGAAATATTAGAGGTTTTGGATGCCCCGGGGATGGATTGGGGTGACACCAAGAAGAAAGGAAAAGAGCCTAACCAATCTATATAAGTTGTCATAGAATTTAGGTGAGCAGAGGGTGCCAAGAAAAACAATGGTTGTAAGCCTATTGTTTGTTGGTTGTGTGTAGAGGACCATTATTGAAGGAGATCAAGATCATTTTGAAACCTAGAGGAGGGTTGCTCTAATAAGGGCTCCTGATATTGTTACTTGTTTACCCAATATTACCTCCTTTTATGATTTTTATTACCCTTTCAATGTTTCTACTACCATATGTATTGGACTCAAGACCATGTGGTAAGAATCACCGAAGTTTGTTTGGGAGATATATGGACATGAAATATTTGTTTCCCGTGGGATTTGCAAAGGGTGCATTGATAGGGGATGTTTTTGTAGTCCAACATTTTCACAAAACTATGTTTTCTTGCCTCTATAAGAATAATGTCAGGAAGTCAAGAGATAGGAGAAAGAGGTCAAACCATTTCCTTCGGTTGTGTGCCCTCCTCCAGTGCAAAACCATGTGCCCTCCTCCTCTTCAAATCGTGTGCCCTTCTCCTCTGCAAATCGTGTGTCGTCCTCCTTCTCCCGTCCTCCAAATCCGTCCTCCTCTCCAAACCGTGCTCCAAATCTGTCTTGGTGGTAGCTTGCAGCCTGCGTGTGAGTGATATAGTGATTGGACTGTGGTGGTGATTGTGTGGACTATGGTGGTATCTTGCAGAAAGCACGCGATTGTTATAGGTTCTGCATTTTGAAATGTTTTATGTTGTTTTATTTTGGTTTTTATTTATGTTGTTTTTATTTTTGTTTTTTTATATTATATATATAATATATAATATATATTATATATAATATATTATAATATATAATATATTATATATATAATATATAATATACAACCCAACATTGATATACAACCCAAACATGAAGTCATGAGACCTACCTAGGTTAGGAGTTGGCGTTTTAGAGGTTATGGGTTAATGGGTTAATGATTTGGAGTCTAGTAGGAGTTAGTGGGTTAGTTGTCAAGAATTAGTGTGTTAGGGGTTGTGAGTTAGTGGGTTAGTATTTTTATCCTATATAATGGGTTTATTTGTTCAACATTAGGGGTTATTGGTTTACAGGGTTAGCGATTACTAGGTTAGATGTTAGTCAATTAATTGTCATTAGGAGTTATTCGGTTAGATGTTAGTCAATTAGTTCTCATTGGGGGTTAACGAACAAGTGACCATTAGTGGTTGGGTTTTAGGGTTTATGGATTGCTCTCTTGATGGTTTAGGTATCATTAGGGGATATAAATTTAATTGGTTGGTGTGTTAGGGATATTGGTTAAATCTCAATTAATCATTTAATAGGTTAGTAAGGCATAATTTATTGTGTTAGTGATTAGTGAGTTAGGATTTAGTGTCTTAGTTGTCATCCAGTTAGTGGTTAGTGGGATAATTTCCATCCATGGTTAATGGGTTAGGGTTATGTGTTATTGGGTTAGTATATTTAGGGTTAGTGAGTTAGGGATTAGGGGGATAGTGCATTAGGGGATCAAGGATTAGTGGGTTATAGGTTAGTGGATAATGTGTTGGGGATTAGAAGTCAAAGATTCACATGTTAGTGTGTTACGGATTAGGAGTTAGTGGTTATGGGTATAATTAGGTTAATGGTTAGTGGGTTAGACATTAGAGGTTTTTTTTTAGAACTAGAGGAATTTGTAATTTCCCTAGATAATTACCTAGGCGAGACACAAGTTCAAATCTAGCTAGCTTCCACTATAACCCCTAGATTAGTGCCAACAACTTGCAATCCAATGCCTAGAAATAAACTTATGACATAACAAGAGTCAAGAAATTCAAAGACACACATGCAAGGGGGTCCCACTCCTAGGGGGCGTCTGCCCTTCTAGCCTTATCACAACAAGCCAAAATATCATTGTGGATTTGAACCTGGGTGAGGAGAGTGAGAGAACAACATTCATATATTGGAGCAACTCTGCTAGGAAATTCTCCAAGCCCTTTTATCTAAATCATCTTCACAGATACAAATGCTTTCAAAAGTTAAAACCATGTGGACCTACCTAAACACTTAACAAAACAGGGAAATTTTGGGGCCCCAATAGAACATGGGCTACACAATTTTAAGCCATTTAGAGAGTTAATGGGAGCAACAATTTTGCTAAATCCAGATACCTACTCTTTACTAATTCATGTTTTCTATGAATTTTTCATACCCTTCCATTTGACTAAATAGATTTTATATGTTTTGGCTCGATTGTTTGTGTCAACAACGTGCTTAATCCCTTCTCTTTTCTTCTTTGGTAATTGTTTTTGTCACATTATTCACTTTTGGGTGATAAGGATATAGATCTGCTATGTTGAATATGGAACAATGTCCTCAGGATTCAATTTATTATAGGTACCTTGAGGGTACCTTTCTTTCCATTGATGAAGCATAACCAACTTTCCAACTTAAAATTCAATTACTCTTCTATGATGATCACCTTTAATATTATATGATTCATTTGTCTCCCACAATGTTTGCTTCACATACTGCTGCATATTTTTAATGTGTTCCATAAAATTTTCTATACCTTTGTTAACATGTGTTCCGTT
>ML782373.1:515981-549983 GCA_009831015.1 Picea engelmannii | reverse complement strand
ATGTCAATGCAATAAAAAAATATCAAGGCATACATAAATTTGCAGATAAAAGATAATATGTCAATAAGTTCCAATACAAATCACATAAGAAGTACATTTTCCTTACAAAACAATACTTACCTCATGTATTTTCCAAGTACATAAATAATTTGTTTTATGTTGTTGTCAAAGTCGTCTAGGAGAGATAAAGGTAGAACATACTGTAACAAAAAACAAATAATTATTATTTGTTTCCAAAAAATGCCAATAAGAAAATATATTATAACCTACTAATTACCTTAATGAATGTATGCGAGTCATGTGTTTTAACCCCGCCAAAATCACTTTTTTTAGTTAAGATATTTTGTATGTCCGACGAAAACCCCGTCGGAAACCTAATTTTTCGAATGACCTCTTTTACAATATTGCTCTGTTGCTTCGTCAATAACCAAGGAAGACTAGTATTTTGTTTAGGACCATCACCATTAGAATTAATAATAACACTTTGCAAGGCATGATTAGCTTCTTGGATGTCACAACAAATCTTTCCAATTCTCTCTTTGTCAATCCTTCCATCTAATATTTGCCATAACAATTATGTTATGTTCTTCCCGATATGCATTGTATCAAACAAATGAATTGTTTGTAGGTGCTCGTAGTATGGAAATCTAGTGAATTGCATCGGGTAACTTTTCATTCCTCATGGAAGCCCATTCGTTCCTTAACGACATTCATGAAACATCAACAAACTGATATTAACACCAATTAATGGGACAAAACGAAATTTAATACTAATGAAATTAACCAAAGATTTATATAATAGGTCATACATAAATAATTTGCGTACCATGACTATTTCTAATATATTCCAACTTCCATAGACGAGGTGTCATTCTTCGTGGTTTTTTTCCATTTTCTTCTTTACCATTGAACTTTGCTTTGTATGTAGTTCGATAACTATGGTTCTTAGGCAGAAAGTTCCTATACTCATCAAACACTTCCTTTGCTAAAATCCTTGAACAACGAGATTTTATCCTAGGACCACAAACTGGGCATGAAAATTTACCCTTTGTTTGAAGACCTACAAGATATATGAATAAATGTAGCGTCAAATTAGAGTTGCAATTTAAAATAATGCATGATTGTTTCAAAAAAGATATATAATATTAAATCACAAAAATAAAGTAACAATATACCACAAAAATCTGTTAACCTGAGAGCATCATGAATCGTCCATGATAGTATTCCATGGAATTGAAATCGTCTTTGCCCTATTGGTCTAGAGATGAGAGGCTCAATATATACATTCATATATTTAACCTAGTACCTACCTGATTGGTTCAACCTACTGCATGATTAATTATACTTATCTAGATGTCGTGATATATAAAAGAAATAATTACCATGCACGAAACAAAGAAATGACATGTTTTGTCATGCTTTGAAGAAAATAAAAGATAATTAAAAACATGGAACAATCATTGCCAACATTGTGTGCTCTCTCTTGATTGAAATCCAAGGAGGAAGGTTATTGTTTATAACAAAAACAGGCCACACTGAGTACGTAGAATGAAGCTCTCCAAATGGATTGACACCATCAACTGCCAATGAAATTCTAACATTACGAGGTTATTCTTTAAAAATTGGCCACTTTTCTTCGATGTAGTTCAATGCAGAACCATCTGTAGGCATTTGAAGAACATTGTCTCGACTTCTGTTCTTTGCATGGAAATCCATAAACTGTGTTATACTTTGGCACCTAAAAAACCACTGGAAACGTGGAATTATCGAAATATAACGAAGAAATTTGCGAGACACCTTCTTTGCACTTTATTGGTTCGATATCTACTTATTTGACATCGTGGGAATTCATTTTCTAATGCATATTGTCCATAATATATGATATGATCATTAGGACATGCATCAATAGCCTGATAGTCCATTCCAATTTATTTCATAATCACAGATATTTCTCGATATGTGCATGGAAAAAATTACAAGTTAAATGAGTACATCAATAAAAAAATAGCATACTAACCTTGCAAGTTCAAAATCCGAGCTATGTAGATCAAGAATTGGATTTGTTCAACCGGTGGGTGACGGAAAAAATAAACAACTCAAACAAAATCCAAGAACAGTGTCACAACTATAGCAATTGTGTCACAAAGTCTCTTAAAGTCACATATATATAGACAAAATAGTCAAATAGCCATTAACACCGACCAATGAGATAGGAAAAATTTGTGTCGCTATTGCCACGAAAGTTAGTCTCTATAGCGATGAAAATCCCAACTAGATTTAAATAAGATTTTCATCGATATGGAAAACAAACTTTCGTGGCAATAGCGACGAAAATCCCGCTCTATTTAAAAAAAAAATGAAACTAGTTGAAGCGTGGAAAATTTTTGTGGAATAATCCGCCCATATGTAGTAGTGAATTATGGAGAAATGAAAACAATATTTGGGCTTGGTTTTTTTGACTTGTAATTAAAATGGGTCATAGATTTGGTGTTGTTTTTTTACTCCTATCTTTACTCCCTAAATCTAAATGTTGTGTATTCCAATCCCCTGTTTCCCACCAATTAAACTAAGAGGCTTAATAATTAGTATACATTCATCCTAATTAAAGTCGGTCACAGATTTGGGATTGTTCTTGACCCATCAAATTTCTTCACCCTTGGAGTCACAATATCCTCTTTCCCACCAGTTAAGCACAATGAAATGTACGCTACATTTTATTCCAACCCTACATTCATGAAATTATAAATGTATAGGATATCATTTCACGATAAAATTCCTACCAAAAAAATATATGAAATGTTCAAACGATGCAGTAGCATACCCAAAATATTTTGAGCCAAAAATTACATTTAAATTTATTTTGAGCCAAAAATTACATTTCAAATTTAAATGAGAAGGTGAAAACTTCGATCCTCCAACCGCTAAATTTAATACCTAGTATCAATCAATCATAATAAAAGACAAAGATATCTCTTTCAAAATTGTATCTTATAAAAATATACCAAATAGAAAAGCATGCAAATACTTGTGATATTATTAATATATTTTCAATAAAAAAAATGAAATAAATTCGAGATTACCATTTATGTTCTTCTACAGTGTTTTTTTTTTCTCAGAGTGAAGGGTTCTCATATAAATTTGCCTCTCATATGATTTTATATAAATTCCTCAAAGAAGTTTGCACTTATAGATAAATTTGCCTCTCAGATGATTTTTTCCGGCGTTCCCTTTCTCTCCAACTACCATTCAACCTGCACTCTTCTCTTTTGCTTTACTGCTCCTCCTCATATTATGATATTTTTTTTGGCGTTCCCTTTCCCTCCAGCTACCAGTCAACCTACACTCTTCTCTTTTTCTTTGCTTCTTTTCCTCATATTAATTCACTCCTTGGGTACTTCCCCATCTCCTCTTCCATGAACGAGAGTTGTCCTTTTTCTTTCTGCTGAAACTCAACTTCACTTGCCAGAGTAACCAATTTTCTATCTCCGATGGCCAACAGAGGAGAAATTATTGCAGAGTTTCCTGGTGGTGTTGTAAGGTTGTACAAAGATGGATCCATCAATCGATGCAATGGCATTCCAGTCCCTTGCTCTCAGGGTGCCTTTGTCAATGGCATCGCTTCCATGGACATAACACTCAACGAACACGGTTATAAAAGAATTAAATGCCTACAAGAACTTTTCCATAGCAGGCAAGGTGAAAATAGTCAATAAAGAGTTAATCGATAGAGTTAATTGCCATAGATATATGCTACAATGCATGTTAGTGCCCCTCCAGATGTGGTTATGATAGCCTGGTCTAGCTTGTAAGATGTTTCCTTTAGACAAAGGAGCATGGAACTTACTAATGCAACCTAACACTGGGTTGGGCCAGCTGGTCATCTTCTGTTCTTTGTGCTGTTTTCTTTTCAACAATACAATAGTTAGATATTCCTATATAACATAATATTTCAATTTGATCCAAACGACACCCTATATGACTTAAGCTATCAAGCTGAGAATGGGCATTTGAAGATACAGCTAGAAATTCAACATAGTGTACATAGCCAAAATCTAAAACATCTTACCTGCTAGCTTTCAACACAAGAATAGGAATTGGATGGATAAAAGCTAGTCACTGAGCATTTTAGCAAAAAAAGACTGCTTAAAAAATTAGTTAAACATTGCAGGTAAAACAAAGTTAGTGGTAATTGGTGTAATAGATAAAATGTCAGATAAAATCCATTTGAAAGGCCAGAAAACAAAAGAAGTAATCCTTTGAAGCACTTGGGATTGGATGTCTCTTCTAATTATAAATGGAATGTGTGTATTTTTTTTTTGTAAGTAAGAAGTATATTATATTTGGAGCCTGCTATAAGCAAAAAGAGTTACAAAACAAAGTGTTTGGTCAACTGAAAATTCTGGGCTGCCCCAACAGAGGGGAAACCAGCCCAGTCAGCAACCCAGTCATCCTGAACAAAGAAAAAACCATAAAGTGTAATGTCTAGAAACAAGGTGGCGCTCCAGCTAAAGCAACAGTCAATAAACCAGACTTCTAAGCAAACATGAACTAAACACTTGGCGCGTAACCTGGCCAGGTGGCGTTGAGGTCGCCTGTCCAAGGTTCCTCCTCCACGACTGTCGTCCCGTCGCCCCACTGCATCTCGACCTCTTCCTTCTTCTCGGCTGCCCTGTCGTGCCTCACAATGACCTCCGGGAGCGGTGCTGCTGCACCCTGCATGACCACATTGCCTGTAGTGGTGGCTGCACCATGTGCCTGCGTTGGAGTCGCGCTCACCGTTGCCTCGCCATCTGCGTTGTCTGCATCGACCGGGGTTGAGAGGAAGGTTTCATACAGTGAGGAGAGAAGCTGGAGGAAGAGCGTGACCCTATCGTTCGACAACTGTAAACGGAATTGCAGGTCCTCGATGCCCTGGCACAGCTCAAATACCAGGCCATAGAGAATGCCCAGTTTATCCTTAACCTACTCGGTCGTGGTGGCATCAACGGATGGGGTTCCAGCGCTTCCAGAAGCGCGCCTTCGAGGTGGCGGTTCTTCACCTAAAGTGCTGGGGAAGGCCGAGCTCTGATTGGGTTGCGGTTTAGTTCTGGAGGGAGAAAAAAGAAAGCGCAACGAAGGATAAGGCTACCGGGGGATCAATTCCAGGGGGTTCTAGCTTACAGTCGACAGAGGTGGCGGGGAATGGCTTACAGTCGGCGGAGGTGGCAGGGAAGACCTGTCATGCGCGAAGAAGGAGGGTCGTCGAGGTCGCCATGGAGAACCCCTCTGTGGTTTCCCTCTTAGACGCCTCATGTGCTTAGGCATGGTGTTTATGTAGCGGAGGTTGCAGTGAAGGTCGCGGTGGGGTGCCTCCGGGGACCAATTAGACGCCGACCATGGACGCGGGGGAGGAAGCTCTGCTATCCACAAGCAGAAGCAGTGACACCATAACACAACAACGGAAGAAATCGCCCGAGCCATAACAAAGAGCAGAGGACGAGGCCAATAAATGTGCCCTCCCATCACCTTAAGTGCTCAATTAATATTCCCGGAGGCACGGGCCCGTCACGTGGCTCCGTGCCTCGTTGGCACCCTCCATACTCCTGCCCTCGCCAGTTGTCTCCGCCTAGCACCCCATCCGGGGGGGAATGTGTGTATTAAAAAAGAAGAGTCAAAACATTTTATTCTCTCCAGGACAAGTGTAAGAAGATGCATTTTTTGGTTTGGAAAATAAGGGAGTTTCTATTCAGAATTTTGTTACAGCCAGTAATTTATTATTTTACATTGAACCCTTGTTTGGAGACCGAGAATTTCTCAGGAGGATTGGAAGAAATCAAGAGTGCTTTCATATAGAAGAATTGGGAGTGACATTGCAAACACCCTACCCAATCCTTTTACATAAACAACTAAGCTTCCTTTAGAAGCAGAAACACTTTGTCACTTTATACATATATAGGAAAAATTCAACACAATGGACAAAACCATCTCCCATCTCGGGTTATGATGGCAACGAAGGCAGGTTGTAAACTTCTGAGACAAGTAGTTTCCGAGATTTTCAAAGCAAATATAGGGATGTGCCTGGATTATTCGTGGTAAATTCCCATACATCTACCAATCTAATTAATGTAGAAACACATGATCATCGTAATAAATTTTTCGATAAATAAAAACAGGCAAAAAAAACCCTCACAAAAAAATTAATGTAGAAACACATCATCATCGTACTAAACTTTCCGATAAATAAGAACAGCGAAAAAAAAACCTTCACAGAAATCAAGAGGATTGGAAGAAATCAAGAGTGCTTTCATATAGAAGAATTGGGAGTGACATTGCAAACACCCTACCCAATCCTTTTACATAAACAGCTAAGCTTCCTTTAGAAGCAGAAACAGTTTGTCACTTTATACATATATAGGAAAAATTCAACACAATGGACAAAACCATCTCCCATCTCGGGTTATGATGGCAACGAAGGCAGGTTGTAAACTTCTGAGACAAGTAGTGCCTGGATTATTCGTGGCAAATATAGGGATGTGCCTGGATTATTCGTGGTAAATTCCCATACATCTACCAATCTAATTAATGTAGAAACACATGATCATCGTACTAAATTTTTTGATAAATAAAAACAGGCAAAAAAAAAACCCTCACAAAAAATTAATGTAGAAACACATGATCATCGTACTAAACTTTCTAATAAATAAGAACAGCGAAAAAAAAACCTTCACAGAAAAACTGAGTCTGAGGGGAAGAAGCTAAAGGGGTTTGAAAAACAAGAACAATATTGGACAAAAAAACCTTACAGGAAAACTGAATCTCAGGGAAAGAAGATTCTATATATAAATAATAATATGATAATAATTATTATTATTATATTTAAACGCATTACACCACCTTTTAAACTTTTCTATATATAAATAATAATAATGATTATTATATTTAAACACATGTACACCGCCTTTTAAACTTTTCTATGTATAAATAATACAATAATAATAATGATGATTATCATATATAAATAATATGATGATAATAATTATCATTATTATTATTTACAAAAACAATTAAATTTATTTTAGAAGATTAGAAATTTCAATAAATCAAATCAAATCAAAAGATTGTTTTAAAAAAAAATGTATAACACCTTTTATTTATTATAATAATAATGATGATAATAATGACAAATATTATTTTTGTAATATAATTAATTGATTTATTTTAAAAGATCATAAAGTTTTAATGATATTAGGTGCATTAATTTTTTATCATAGATAAAAATAAATAAGTTTTTTCCATAATCCCATTTTTAAAAATTATTTAACATAAATAAAAAAATTAATCAATTTAATCAACATGTATGTTACTATAAATTTAATCAATTTAATAAAAAATAATCAATTTATTCAAACTTGAGTATGTGACTGCAAACTTTAAACACGTATGTTACTGTAAATTTAATCAACCCAATAAAGAATTCCAATTGATTTCACATTTTCAACAAAATATAAGTTAATGATATAAAATTCCAATAAACGCCTATGACAAATTTTAAAGGGTGAAAATAATCGCATAAATTTGGTACCCTTGGGAATGGCAAGCAATTCGCTGGAAAATTTGTTATAATCAAAATTGTTTTTTTCCAGTTTCCACGTCAAAGAGAATTGCACGCCACTCTCATTTTCTAAAGTACACTTTTCTTTATCACGTGGCTGTGTTTGACCGTTCGTTTCAAAACGTCGAATATTAAGCTTCGACATCCAAGAATAAACACCGTGGGGTCATGTGAGTTTTTTAATAATATTGTTATTACTATAAATTCATCGTAAAATTTGAATCGTGTTGTTTTAATATTATTTAATTAAAATATTCTTAATATATGTTCATCATAAGTCCATAAAAATATTTTTAATATTATTTTTTTTTAAGTATTTAAATATTAATATTCTCATTATTTTTTGAAATATAATATATTTAATTTAGAGTATTATAATCATAATAATTATTTAAAAAATATAAAATTCAATTTAGAAAAACTTTAAACTTTACACTTCATAGATGGCAGCTTTCATAAGCGAAAGCTTCTTTTTATTTAATATGAACAAGTGGTGTTACATTCTTGGTTGGAATCTGCTCTAGTAGCACACCGCATTACCAAAGAAAAAATTAGAAATGACATCAATGTATCACAGAGTTGGTGCTAGTTTATTATTATTCTACTGATAATAAAAATCTTAAAAAGATAAAAAAAAAGGGTTGGGGGGGGGGGGCGTTGTCTTTGCGGTACTTATGATATGCCAGAGATTCGACCACGCCTCCTTTGCTTCCTCTACCGATGAAGACCAAACCGCATGAAACACAGTTGAAACTGCTGGAAAAATAGTAATCGAGGAAACTTTTGGGGCAAACGACCTTGGCTCCGAAGGGAAAAGGAGAAAACTTTGCAAAAAATAGTTCACAGCAAGGAAAATCAATGAGGCCGCAGAGAGTTTACAATGGGAAATCAATGAGGCGGCAGAAAATTTTTGGAAAGAGATACTTTCATGGCGGCGGCTTCTGTTTGTATACCCCATGGACTCCCGATTTTCACCACTTACGCGTAAAGTGGGAAGCCGATGTAGGTGCCCTCATCGTCTTCGTCCACTATAGATTGGCTCCCGAGCATCACCTCCCTGCGACTTACCACGATTCCATCTCTGCACTCCAGTGGCAAGAGGCACCGAAGAGGCAAAAACCTGAGACACCATCCTCACTGTCTATTAGCTCAATGGATGAGGGCTTTTGCTTGTTCAAGGGCTTCCTTGATCTTTCCTAGACATATTTCCACTAACTCAGATAAATGCCTTCCTTCTTCTTCAAATTGGTAACGACTCATTCATACTGGCAAGTTGTCTTGAGAAGTTGAACGTTCTTCCCCAACCTCAGAACACCCTGCTATTGTTTGAAGAGGGGACTGATAATGGCATCCATAAGGTATGTAACCAGGAAGCAATGGCTTCTAGAGCTAGGGAAGAGTGAAAACAAAAAGGAATAGGGACTGGAAACAAAGGGAAAATAGGATGAAGAAGTTGCCGCTTAGAGTCGATGAAGGATAGGCTTGGAGTCGGTGAAGAATAGGATACGTGGAGGGAAGGATATGATACGTGGAGGGAGATGAATGGTCAATTGTTGATCAAAAGATGGTCAGTTTTTATTGGCATTCGACAGACGATGAAGGCCCTCAGAGGAACCTCCCCTTAAACAACACCTTTGGCGTAATTAAGAATGAAGATATGACGTATTCTGAATTAAAGAACGCCTTCGACGTAATTAAGAATAAAGATATGACATATACTGAATTAAAAAAAACAATGGTAACCATATTTTTAGATTTGCAATAGACATTAGCATCTAAATAGGCTAATCAGAATTAGGACTATAACTAAAATAGTTCAATTAAAACTAATATCTTTATTAACTTCTGAGGCAGTATAGGCAGCCTCGCTTCAATTGTTAAATTTGTTAAAGTCTTGCCCTCTCCCTCACGCCGACTACAAGCATTTCGAGGAAGGAGCATTGCACGTCTTTCTAGGAAGGAGCATTGCATGCCAACGTCATGTGATATAATAATATAAAGATAAAGATATGTTTCAACGAAAACATCGAAAACTAATTTTCTCAAAAAGGTCTAACACTTATTGACTCATAACTCTCTGTTTGTTATTAAATAATATTTATTTGGGAAGGAGGACTGACTAACATGATTGATCCCTGTGTTTATAGTCATGTTTCTTCAAAGTCTTGTCGTCTCCCTTATTTTCCATTCAAATTTCAAAATTCCATATTAAAACACTCTTTTCATTATCAGAGACATGAATCTATGTCTATATAAAGAAAATGAAAACTCTCACAGCAATATGGTTTTGGCATAGCAGCAAGATTGTTATATTTCAAAATCCATTCCTTTGCCGGAGATGGAAAACTGTTCGGTTCCTTTTCTTTTCTTTTGCAGTAAGACTATATTTCTATTCTTCTTTTATTTGACTGTCCTTCTCATCCCTTTTGTTTTCTCCATTGTTCACTTATCTAATCCTCACCAACCTCATCTCAGCAATGCTTCTGATCACGAGGCTCTGTTGGGATTCATGTCTGCAATTACTCCTTATCCACTATCCACTACTTGGAAACCAAATGTTTCCTTCTGCAACTGGATAGGCATCACATGCATTCGGCATAGACAGAGTGGTTTCTCTCAATGTTTCAAGCATGGGATTACAAGGTACTATCTCTCTTGTTCTCGGCAATCTCTCGTTTCTTAGAGTTCTTGACCTTAGCAATAACAATTTCTACGGTCACAGTCCTTATCAATTGGGAACCCTCTTTCGCTTAAAGATGCTTCGCCTATCTCTTAATGAGCTCCAAGTTAAATGAGTACATCAATAAAAAATAACATATTAACCTTGCAAGTTCAAAATCCGAGCTATGTAGATCGAGAATTGGATTTGTTCAACCGGTGGGTGACGGAAAAAATAAACAGCTCAAACAAAAGACAAGAACAGTGTCGCAACTATAGCAATTGTGTCGCAAAGTCTCTTAAGTCACGTATATATAGATAAAATTGTCAACTAGCCGTTAACACCGACCAATGAGATAGGCAAAATTTGTGTCACTATTGCCACGAAAGTTGGTTGCTATAGCGGCAAAAATTCCGACTAGATTTAAATAATATTTTCGTCGATATTGCGACGAACTTTCATGGCAATAGCGACGAAAATCCTGCCCTGTTTAAAAAAAATATGAAACTAGTTGAAGCGTGGAAAATTTTCGTGGAATAATCCTCCCATATGTAGTAGTGTTAGCAAATCTATCTATCATTCATCAATATCGATGCACTAAGCAAGTAAACATATGAACAACTGCAATACATCGCACAAAGCACACTAACACAAGATATACGTGGTTCACCCCCAACACTGGGGCTATGTCCACCAACTCTTCATCTTCTTTATTATCTTCTTTCAATCTTCTTACATTCACAGAGCCACAAAACCAACTCTGCATAGGATAGGATATCTATGTGCACCCCACCAGATCCTTCGTCCCCAAGTACGTCAAAGCACAAAGCCCTTCACAATCTGTCTGTACAAAAAAATACACAGTTTGTTACAATCACTTGCACATAGGTCTGCAAGTCTTACACAATACACACATATCTAGCATCAGCACTAAGCCATCAGCCTATACAATCACATAGATCGAACTCTACAACTTAGCAAAAACCAACAACAGCAGGGCCTCTTATCTCGCTCAACCACTTATTTATACATTACAAAAGGGACCTAAACATGGGTAAACCCATGGGTCGACATCCCATACTCATTACATAAGGCCTAAACCCAAAAATCCCACAAAATGGGGCATAATCCCATGATCTCTGCTTCGCCTGGGTGCTTCATCTTCGACCAGCATGTCGAAGTCCCAAAAATGGTCAAAAATGACCAATGTTTCCACAAAACTTGGTCAAGGGCCAACAAGGACCTACAATGCATGGTCAAGAAGTTGTCAAATGAAATCATAGACATGAAGAGAAGTGTAGGGAAGAGAAACCAAGTCAAGAAGCCCTATAAACCTTTCTTTAAAAGAAATCCTCCTTTCAAAGCAATTAAACCTCCCCCATCCAACTTAAACATCGATCTAGTAAATGTAGCATCCGACTCTTTCTGTACCTATCATCAAGAGAATCACTCTAAAATAGACCTCCCACAATGGGTGCATGCCATGAATTTGATGGCCAACCGATTTCTAGATGAAGTCTCCCTAACCGAACAATCAAGCAGCTCGGTTATGAATATTGTCGATCAGGAAGAAGTTTCTCCACCGGAAGAGACAATCATGTTGACATGGGATCCTGACCTACCTATTCCTTCCAATGACCTATTTGAGGTTCAAGAACCACCCGCAGAAGTCTTGGATGTGCAAGCACGAAGTAGAGGTCAACCTGTCTCAAATGAACTTACTATTACCTCAATTTCGAGAGGGAGACCAGCTCCCGATCACCCGAAAACACCTTTTGCTCCCCGAAGAAACCCTATAAAAATCCATACCCGAGAATCGCCCAAGATAGATTACAACATAGTAGAATATTTGAAGAAGTTGAAGGAAAATATATCAGTTATGGGCATGTGTATAATCCCTCAACAAAAAGACTTTATGTTACAAGATTTGAAGTCAGTAGAAAATCCTACAACAAGCACTGAACAAGGATGAAATCTAACTCCCACAAACCTAAGGAATGAACCAACTGTGAAGGCCTGCTTTGAATATAAGAAGGGAAAACCTTTTGTCCCACTGTTTCTTTTAACGTTTGAAGTCTTCAAAATAAACCTCCATAACTGTTTGGTCGACTTAGGAGCATGTTCCAATGTTATGCCATTGTCTATTTGAAAAAAATTAAACACAGTACCTCTCAAATGTGACAAACATGTGATACAGCTAGACAGAACCCAAGTGAAGATCATGGGAGAACTCAAATATGTAATGATCAGAATAGCGACACACCCTAAATTTGTGCAAGTAATTGACATCAATGTAGTAGATATCCCAGAAGCTTATGGATTGTTATTGAGTCGAGATTTGTGTGAGAAGTTAAACGGATACTTTAGTACAGACTGGGATCACCTTTGGATGCCATTAAAATGGCACGCAAATATGACCAGGATCAACAGGGAAGGATATCTAAAACATACGGTCACTAAATTAGAAACCCTCAATGAACCCTCATCGACCAAATTCCTTGTGCTAGGCAATTATTCCCGTGACTCTGATTTCTGGAATTTCTTCCCCCTCTCATCTTTTGTTCCCCTTACCCAAAACTATGAAATGATTTGTCAATAACCTGAATTGGAAATCACAGAAAAAACATGAAAGGGAGAGGGAAGTGACAAGAAAGAGGAAGCTGATAAGTTTTCCCACAATTTTGGACCTTATACCTTGATGGCTCTGAATTGCAAGAAGGTTCTGGAGCAGGGTGCATCCTCATTGATCCAAAGGGTAAACGACATTTTATGTCCTGTAGACTAGAGTTCAAATGCACAAACAATACTGTTGAATCTGAATCTCTAGTACAAGGGCTAAAGAAAGCCATGGACTTGAACGTTAAAGAATTGAAGGTCTTCGGAGATTTTGAAATCATCATTAGACAAGTAAGGAATGCTATACATTGCAACTCTCCACACCTGAAGAATTACCAACAGGAAGTGCACAGGCTAATAGAGCATTTTGAAGCTTTCAACATTACAACTGTCCCCAAGGAAAAGAACATTCTTGTTTATTCCTTGGCTACCATTGCTTCAAGGATATCACCTCTAGAAGATTATGAAGCCTCCCAGTTCACTGTGGAATTTCTCTACAAAACATCGGTGCCCAACAATATTTCTAATTGGAAGGTCTTTGAAGGAGATGAACAGATCATAAATTTTTTGACTAACCAAGATAATTTCAAAGAATTGGATATTGATGATGAAGTATTCTAGGAACATTCAACATAAACCGATCCTCAGACAGATCAACCGACTGACAAATCGAAGTCTCACACGATACCGAAGGGAATAGCCAATTTAGAAAACCTTTTTGACCTAAGGGAAAGATTTAAAGGGTCAAAAAACGTGAAGACTGGTAGTTCCTATCCCATGCATGAAACTATATATCTCAGAACCCCGAAAACCCCCAAAAAAGTAAACCTCGGCAAGACAATATCTAAAGAGGAAAGAAAGGCCTATCTCAAACTTTTTATACAATATCAATATGTCTTTGCATGGTCCTACTGAGATCTGAAAACTTATGATACCTGTATCATTCAACACACTATCCCTTTAAAGCCCGAAGTAAAACCCTTCCAATAGAAGCTCTAGAAGTACCACCCATTCCTGGAGCCTCTCATGTGTTAGGAGTTAAAGAAACTGTTAGATTCCAAAATTATCTTCCATGTTAGACACTCTTCTTGGGTAGAAAACTTGGTTCTTGTAAGGAAAAGGTCTGGGGAAATCTACCTATGTGTAGATTTCAAAAATATCAACACAACTTCAGAAAAGGACAAATACCCAGTCCCACCAATGGAGCAACTCTTGCAGACCGTGTCTAGATCTGAGATTTTCTCCTTGTTGGACGGTTTCTCAGGTTACAACTAGGTTCTAGTTTCATAAGAATACCTCTTGAAAACCACCTTCCAAACCAAGCGGGGAACCTTCGCTTACAAACACATGCCCTTTGGGTTAGTCAATGCAGGAGAGACCTTCCAAAGGGACATGGACGTAGCATTTTGGGGACTAATCAACAAGTGTGTGGTAGTCTATTTGGATGACGTGACTGTGTATTCAAAGAACAAAGAAGATCACATCCAACATTTAACCCAGATTTTCGAAAGGTGTAAGAAATATGGTATATCATTAACCCCTAAGAAAACTATTTTCGGTGTCGAGGAAGGTAAGTTGTTGGGCCACATTATATCTATAGTAGGAATTCGCATAGATTCAGAAAGGATTAAAGCTATAGATCAGATTCCATTACCTTACAACAAAAAGGCTATGCAATCGTTTTTCGGGAAAATCAATTTTGTGAGGAAATTCACCCCCGACTTCGCGGAAACTATCAAACCCTTACAAAAAATGATTCATAAAGATGCTGAGTTTAAGTGGGATGATGAACGAAAGAAGGATTTTAGCAATATTAAGACTAAAATATCTCAAGCCCTAGTATTTCGAAGCCCCGATTTCAACAAATATTTATTCCTCTATACTTTCACCTTTGACCAATCATTAGCCACAGTATGAACTCAGAAGGATGAAGACATTAAAGAGGCCTCAATGTAATTCATGAGCACTAATCTCCAAGGTGTAGAACTAAATTATCCTACTATAGACAAGTTGACTTATGTGGTATACAAGGAAGTAAAACATTTCAGATCTTACATCCTCAAAAACCATACCAAAGTCATCGCCCCTCACCCTGCAGTCCGATCCCTATTTACTCAACAAGAAATGGGTGAGAGAAAAGGAAAATGGATGGCTGTAGTCCAAGAATTTGACCTAGATATAAAACATGCTAAACTGGTTAAGTGACAAGGGTTATGCAAACTAGCATCTATGACCCAAGACTAAGTAAATGAAGACCCCAGATGGGAGAATGAATTGACATTATGGTGTGGTGAATCTTCATACATTTCCCCAAGGCAAGAGTCTTGGTATGAGCAATTGACCTATCTCCTGCATAATGGGACTTGCCCAGAAAACCTAAACCCTAGGGAAAGGAGAGCCCTCAAGTTAAAATCCGCACAATATCACCTCATAAATTCAGTACTCTTTTGTGTTAATTACGATGGGGTACTTTTAAGATGTCTCGAATGTGAAGATGCAGAAAAAGTTCTGAACGAGCTCCATGATGGTCCTATTGGTGGAAATTTTGTAGGAAACACCACCACTCATAAGATATTGAGAGATGGCTATTAGTGGCCTACTTTGTTTAAAGACGCTCACACATATGCTAGAAATTGTAAGACTTGTCAAGTGATTGCAGGGAGAGAGAAAAGAGCAATTGTCCCACTTCAACCGGTGGTCGTTTATAGGCCATTTGAGCAATGGGGGTTAGATATCATAGGAGAAATTACACCAAGTTCCTCAAAACAACATAAATACATACTTACTACCACTGATTATTTCACAAAATGGATAGAGGCCAGCCCTCTGACTCATGTAAATGAGAAGGTGGTAATCCAATTCATAGAACAACAACTGATCACAAGGTTTGGTGTCCCTTCTGTCCTTGTTTTTGATAATGCATCTTACTTTTCTTCCACCTTATTAACAGAGTTTTCTCTAGACAAAGGAATCATAATTAGATACTCTACAAATTATTATCCACAAGGAAACGGAGTAGCAAAATCAAATAATAAGAACCTAGAGAGGATATTGAAGAAAACGGTTGCAGACAACTAGAGGAATTGGCATAATATACTCCATAATGATTTATGGGTAGATAGAGTTACACCCAAGGAAGCTATAGGGAATTCCCCATACTTTCTAGTATATGGACAGGAAGCCATTCTTCCAAACAAACTATATCTTCCATTTCTTCAACTTGCTCAAGAGTCAAAAGGACAACCCTCATCAGTCATACAACAAAGAATTGACACCTTGCTCAAGTTGGAAGAAGAAAGGGATAAATATAAATCAATGGTCATAGCTCACCAACAGATAGTTAAAAGGTGGTTTGATAAGCATAAGGCTAAAGAAAATAATTTTGAAGTAAGATACTTAGTCCTAAAGAGGGAAAGAGCAAATGAGCCTAAAGGAAAACATTCTAAGTTTCATAATCTATGGCTCAGGCCTTTCCAAGTGGCCGAGAAGATTGGGGTAGGCACCTATCGACTGCAGAATCTGAGGGGGGAACCTGACGCCCTCCCGGTGAATGGCCAAGCTCTAAAACAATATTAAAAAAATAAAAATAAAAACTTGTGATGTTTATTTCGATTGCGAAACACATTTTTGTTTTATCTTTTTCTATTTTACTTATATGCTTTTGAATATGGTGTTTAGCAAGACAATGGTTTACCTTAAATCATGTGATATGACGAAGAGTGTTCCTAACTCATCTCTCACATACAACACAAGAAACGTTGGGAAACCTGTGGGTGTTTCGAAGGGTCCTCTATTTAATCTGTGTAGATGAACAACTCTGAAGAAGTGTAGAGGTGTCTACCTGGTGGTCTGTTGAAACCTTAAGGGAAATATGGTAAGTCGTAAAGGACTACATGCACCTCAGAGATAGAGCTAAAGAGTTTCACCTTAACCATTTCATTTTGCAAATAAAAAATGTCCTCCTCTCCCACTCGCTTAGGTAATTCTACCGAAATAAAATAAACTATATCAAATGAGTGCACATTAGGAAAGCGTATGAAGATAACTCTTACGGGCCTATGGACTCTCACTAGCAGCAGAGAAAGGTCTATGACGTTGGGGTGACTCCGTCGGGGCTATGGATGCTCGCTGGCAGAGGAGCAACACCGTAGAAAATGAATAAGGGTAACTAAAAGGCCTAGTTCCAGTGAATTATTTACTATACTCCTTTCAAAGGGGGCGAGAGTCAAGGTTACAAGAAACGAAGGTTGAATAAAGGTTTCAAACCCCACATGCAGGCCCTAATGTATCAACCAAGGAATTTCAAATGCAAGGGTAAAAGGGGCTCTGATTAAATACTAGTTAAGTTCTTCACCAGCTTTGGCATCAGTCAAGCCCGAGGGAGGAAACAGATTATGATTTCACCCAGTAAGTCTCCATTTGTTGAGCACTCAACACACCCTAAAAAGCCCATGTAAATTTTTCACTTTTTGGGTACCACTTGATCTTTGCACTATCTGATTCGAGTTCCTTTTTAGAAATGCTTTGTGTTTTCTTGTTCTCTTGACTATCATTTTCTATTCAGGTTTATTTTAATTTATGAAACCCCATGAATTAAAAAGGATTAACACTTAAATAAAGAATCAATAGCCAAAACACTTCACCCGACGTGCTCAAAATTCAGAATCGGAAAGACTTCAAAGATTGAAAAGAACCACTCGAGAAACCTCAATCGCAGAGCACTGATATTCATCGTTATTGGCAAAGGGAGTTTTTTTTTTATGACAAACATCGCATAAGGATATCGTCGATAGTCGATCTTCTTCTGCATCGGTAAACGACGAGGGGAATAGGCGTTAACGAAGATAGAAATGATATCGTCGATAGTCGATACCCTACGCGCTTATTGGAATCGGGGAAAACTAAAAAGGATCGCAACAAACATTCTGACCATGCTAAAGAGTTTTCCCAATCACCGATCCTTGAAGCGTTTCGACATCGTAAGTTTTCGAGGAAGCCAAATCCGAAGAAAAAAACATGATAGGTTTATTGTCGATCGCTGACCCCCGATTCCTTTTTCGGCATCGGCTAACCCAGGTTTGTTTTAGAACACACAACTTGAAGAAAGTCACAACTCCGATTTATACACGTGAATTAGGGCACCGGTCTTCAATGTCATATGTCTTTTCTAGATTGGAGAATCGTATGGTCTAGTTTCTACCCCGAGTCATTCTTGGTTCCCTAGGTCCAAGTCACACCTCTAAGTTAGCCTTACCACGAAAGCATTGTATGATGAGATTGATCAGCATCGGATATTTTGTGAGGGACATCGATGAAAAAAATTTTAGCGCATTATCAATCCCCAATCCACCCACTGAGAAAGCGACACAATGAGACGTTTTAATGTTAGATATGATTAGATTTTGAGCATTTAAGGGGATAATTAATACCAAATATCTCATTAGTGGATACCTCATGCATCAATCAAAACATCCGTTTAAAATCCCCGACAGACCACATCACTCTTTGCGCCTCCCCCATCAACCCATGATGAATTTAAGTTGCAGAGACTCAGTGGTAGACTTGTTTAAATTTCACTCAACACCCGAATTGAATGGTTGATGCAACACAATAAGTTCTTCTCTGGTTTAAATTCTCTTCAACAGTTGTAAATGAAATCATTCTGCATGCAAAGAAATTTGGAGCATACAAAGAAGCAAGACAAGAAATTCAAAAGTTGTAGAGATCCCGTGAGTATCAAATAACCAGGTTCAGCAAGCTTCACAAGTATGTACCCAAGTCTGTGGATTTTACATGGTTTCATTTCATATATTTTTATTTGGTTATGTTCTTTACACAGTGTTTGAAGGATTATTTCAATTGCAGGAACGATGCCACCAAGAAAGACAACCACTAAACAATTTTCGAGGGCACCGAAGCTGAAAGAACTAGAGGTAGGAGAAGACTCTTCTCCAGGGGCCACAAAATAATTAGAATTTACTATGAGGCCGAAACCAGTCATTAAGATATATACAAAGAAGGATTTCATTCAACCTCCTGCCTTTGGAGACACAAAGGAAATCACGGGGACCAAGGCGAGACTCCCACATTGGGGAGAACTCTTCAAAAAGATCAGCCTGGAGGAATTCCTAGAATATATCCCGCACAGTGACCCAGATGTTATAAATATCGATGACGAGGTGTTTTTGAATATCCGACGGTCGTACCTACACATGGTAGCAAGCAAAACCCCTTTGTTTCCCTGTGTTGAACTCCTGAAGTGTCTCATTGACCACACGAACACGCAAAAATGTTTGATCAATGACGACAATGGTGGATGTGTCAGAGTGTTCCTTCCGGTGGAGGTCCAGAAGTATTACAAGCTTAGAGACCCTGAGGAGTGACTAAACACAGATTTCATTGTAAAATTCTACAAGTAATACAACACCAACTGGGTGATGGCCTTATGGTGGAGAGAAGATAATAAATACACAAACCGGAGTATCGGCTGGTACCAGATGACCAACTTAAGGGAGCCATACATCTACCTGATGGATCTCATCTTTCAATTATATGGGGAGAAGGACTGCTCTAGATTTTCTGAGTTATGGATGCCTCTAGCTTACATAGTGGCCATCTCCGGGAGCGTTTTCAACTGGGGAGCCATCATCTCTAAGAAAATGAGCATCTGCATACAACAGGCTCAGACGCCAAAGGAAGGAGAGACACCAACTTTCTACATGGCTTCATATTTACTTGATGTCATGTGTTCCAGAAACATTTTTGCAAGCATGAACCTGAGCTGGCACATCACAGAGCTTCCGGTCCATGTATATTTTAGTATCCTATGGGATAACAAGTACAAGAAATCCTATTCCCTCATTTGCAATGAATTCATTGCACGTATTTATTTCATTCTTTTCAAGAAAGAATGCCCAAGACTATCAGTCACGACCAAAAATATGATATCAAAGGTAGGCCATTGGTACATGAACGAGCGAGACACATACATCAGGGTGTTCGGCGCCACCGAAGCACCACATCTTCTGCCAGCGTATGTTCCTGATCGGCTTGTAGTGGGAGAGATATGTTACCAAACCATCCTGCAAGGCTACAACGCCACCCTAGTCAAGGATAAAAAGATAGGTGTTTATACCCTATGGATTCCATGTAGGTTTCTACTTGGTGAAGGAAACCACTCAAGCCAAGAAAGAAGGGTTGAGCCAATTGGAGTTCAGATCCCAGACCGACTGATTCCGCAAGCACGCCCTAAAGGGCCTGGTCTTGAAATATGCTTCGTAAGTGTCGTCCTGCTGGCCATATGCCCACAACAAATTTGAAGATGAAATATTCATAGAAAATGCCAGCCAAGACAGGGACGAGGTGGTGGCAAGGATGACTGACCCCAAAATGACTAGGTTCAGAGCCATGAGCTTGGATGAATAGACAACAACCATAGAGGAATCATCTCAAGAGGCCCTCATATCTAGAGAGGAAATGATAGCAGCTGAAGAAGTAGAGGTTCCCTTGGTAGTGGCCAAAGCAACAGAGGTTCCCTTGGTAGTGGTTGAAGTAGCAGTGGTTCCCCCAATAGCCCTGATGCAAGACAAAGGTTCCTATATGACATAGGACGAGTGGGAAAGGGGGTTACTCATGATAGAATAGGCACAACAGATAATTGATCAGCTGTGAGACAACCTAGACCTCATAGGAATGAAAGGGTCCCTCTCGATAACCCAAATGGAAGCCAAACATGCCTAAGCAGCCTTGAATTAATAGACATTGATGAAATTGTCGAGTTAGATGAACCTAAATTCACAATGCCACCGGCTGAATCACCAGCAGGTGTTTTAGCTCAGCCGAAGATAATCGGAACATCAGGGAGAGAAATTGCACCAAATCTTCTCAGTGAATTAATAAACATCTATGATTATGAAGAAATCTCAGAGGTACCCCTGGTGACCCCTGAACAAATCATAGAGGAAAAGGAGCTAGGGAAGGCATCCTCTCTAGCTCACGATGCTCAAATTCACCTCCCAAAGAATGAACAAGAGGTCAAAAGTGTCATAGACACTAAGTTTCCTGACGCACCGAAGACCCAAGCGGATGGTCTGAGGGTCGATCTAGTTTCGAGCAAGCAAAAGGAAGAAGCTCCACAGTGGGAAATCAACATCTCAACAGCCGATGATCAAGTAAGTACCGAGACTACCCCTGACGCCTCAATTTCAATCAGTACTCAAATTCCCGATGAGAAAATAACAAAAGATGAAACTTTGGGATGCATAGAGGAAGTTCAAGAACCCAGCCTTGAACAAATATATACCATCAGGAGCCTAGGAAATATGCTCACCTGAGGAGATCATCAAATCCTTGAACCTATGGATGAAGTAGCCTCCATACATGCCATCTCTTATGACTGGAAAAGGAAAGATATTGTGCAAATAACCACCAAGAAGAGGAGGATCACTCTATATCATTCTATCCTCATCACCACGGAGGAAAATTTGATAAATAATGAGCATGCCAAAACATTCGAACTTATCGGCGCAGGGATGGAAATAATAGATGCCACCCTAGATAGAGAAAAAAGGGATGAAGAGGAGTTAGCTATTTCTCTGAAAGAATTGGAACATTTTCACCACTTGGCGAAGTATTACCAGGACACCACATAGGTCGTTGTGTTCCTAAGGAGGGAATTCAAGGAGGCCTACAACAAATTTACAAATGAATGACACCTATTCACTGCAAGGATATTTGACCTTCAAGAAGACACCCTCATGGCACTGGCAACATGAAAGTATATGGAGAGGTGGTACGAGAAAGCACACCAAGCTGTGGAAAGGATCGACTATATCAATGCAGTGCAACAAGGTCGAGACACCGAAGAGCACAAAATCCAGGTGTTAAATGAGAGTAGCATCGACTACATAAGGAAATAGGACGAATATTGGGTAAAAATGGCTCAGGAACCTTATCGAGAAATCCAAGAGAAATGGGTCAAGTGCGAGAAAGGATGGACCAAGATAAACCGGGCAATGAGAGAGATTGGCCTCCCTGAATTCGGCACACCTGATGACTTTGTTGACTTGCACAACATAGTCAAATCACACGTTGAACAAGACTCATCATGGGCTGCTGAAGTAGAAAAGGTGATAGTCATGGTGCCAGGATAAGTGTAGCAGTCCATGGAGCACCCGATCAAAGCTCTAGACATGTTGCAACAGTTAAGTGCCAGAATAGTCAAGTATCGTACACGAGCAGTAGAGATAAGAGATATTCTTTCAGCCCCAATGGAACAACATAGATTCCCATATGCCAACACATGTGAGGATCTCTTCATCAAGTGGTCAAAGTACGAGAAGAGACACCCACTTAAGTGAGATCCTGAGATGACTCTTAGAAAGACTGATAGAAGAAAGCGCCATGTGGCGAGTTTTGTTTTACTTAGTTGCACTTTAATAGTTATTTTTATTTAATAGTATGTTATAAATAGGAGGATCGACCTATTAGCAAAGGTTTATGGTTGTTGCAAAGACCCTCTTTTTTGGATTTTGTGAAGAACTATTTCAGATCTTCCTTAATTGAGAAGTCATGTTTAGGACCAGAGACAAGTTTGTGTTTTTTCATCAAAAGCGTGTATGATTGGATGTGGAGAAGAATTATTTCTTATTTCGCCTCATGAATGGATGATGTAATGAGCAAGAGCTACTAAATCTATTGATAAGTTATCTAATTCAATGTTTTACATTTCTTGTCTTTAATGATCAAGATAAATCGTTGTGTTATTATGTGACTCATGACTAGAGTTAAGTGAATTATTTTACTTACCATCGTTTATTGCATGGATGTTTTCTTCTGATAAATTGTATCTCATTGAGTAATTGGAATACCAACATGATTAATGTATTAGTACTAGACCTATGGTAGAGAATCAGTGTCTGTATTATCCCAAGCTCAGCCTCTTCTCTAGTAGTTAAGCTTGTCCCCGCTTTGTTACCTAGTTGGTTTATACTGGATTTTATCTTATATCGGTCCCACCTAAGAGAAAATACAAAAAAAATAACGTTTGAACTACAGGAAAAACCTTCACAAGAAAACGTAAATCCCATCGATTAATTGGTCGGATCGCAAGATCTGGGGAACCATTCCACCATTAAACGTTGCAGAGTCTAATTGGGACTTAGTGGTGGGTTTGGTTCCTGTAGTTGAGTTAAATGGATTTAGGACCCATCAACACCTTCTTTCTTTTATATTTCTTATTTCCCTCAGTCTACTAGTTGTCCTTGGGAGTTGTTGATTGCACATTGTGTACATTTGATGTCTGGGTTACAGGGGAAGTCGAACTAGGAGTTTGGTTGGCCACAAACTGTTGAATAGATCATTGCTAAAGTTGATTAGAAAATAGATCTGTAGAATTTCTTTGTGCCGAGCCAACAATGTCTTTAGAATGAGGCTCAAACTTCTGTTTTTATTTGTCAAGAGTTGATCACGGTGCATCTGGTAATATCTCGTATAGCATGTTGGATTGACAGTAAAGCAGCTCTAGCTGATAGGCTCTCATAATAGCCTCTTCTTCAGGAAACACCCCGGACATTGCTACATCTTTGGACACACACGGTACCAAAGACTTTAAGAGCCACTCAAGAAAGAAATCGAGAGGGAATTTAACCTTAATTAATTTCTTTTGTTGTCACCATTCTCAGATATGATCCGAGATATGGTTAGCCTTTGTCTGTTCGAAGTTGGCCAGCAACTCGATGTCAACATCGTATCTCACTAGAAACTGGAAATGGTTTTGGAAAACATAGACAAGTCATTAAAGTAATAATACTTCAAGCAGTCAAGATCGATATACCATTTCACTGCACCCCCGATAAGAGTGCGTTGAAACAGGCACAACTGAATGGAGTCATATTTCAATGAGTTAGATTATCAACACAATTGAAAAGTTGTCACATGATCACCTGGGTCTTTGTCAAGTTTTCCCTCAAACTTAGGAATGTCAGAAGGAAACTTAGTCGACATCGGGGGCCAAAGTGGATCGTGAGAGATTGGGTCATTTAACAATATCGACAGATCTAGCAAATGCAAATTTGTCAGAAAGGGTAGTTTCAGTTGTGGAGAATTTAGATGAATAGAAGGGCTTGGATTTTGACTGGCACCAGGTTCCCAGGAAAATTTGGACTACTGGCCAGGATTTTGGTAGAAACTGTGGCCCTGACTAGCAAACGGAACCTGCGTTTGTTGTTGCATCATCGGTTGACTCCCGAAGTTAGATGAAATAGCTTGCATAGGGATTTCCCCATGTGTAGTGTTCGAGTGACCTTGGTTGGGGATGCCCCTAGCTGATATTCCAGGCATAGGTACTAAAATTTTCTCAGGGTACCATTGAGTATGGAAGGGGTTGCCCCGACCAGCATCCCTGACGAGGGAAAACCCTGCGAAGGATTCCAAAGACCCTGAGTGGAGTGAACTCTTGTTATCTCTCCCTATGAAGGAATAACACTTTGCATAGGATTTGTTGAACAAATCTGGGTTTTCCCCCAGTCGAGAATGTGGAAGAAGAAAAGGATTTATTTCCAAATGCTCCAAACAAAGAAAATGGAATTGATCCCACCAATGTCATGTAGGATGAAGGTCCCAAACTGCTTCCACTAACCAAACTATAGTTTGCATGAGGCTCGATCGGATGCTAAAACATGCCACCGAGTGAAGGGGATAGAGGACATAGATGACCCCCACCATAAGGAATTGCATTAAATGGGTCAGTGTTGCCCACGATGGATCATTGCAAGGAAGCATTAATAGAGCTCCCTTCCCCCAAACCTATGGTCTATAAATTAGAGTAAGTAAGAACTAAGTTTGAGTCAAAACCAAGCATATCATATGAGAAGGGAGCGCCTAACGTGTTTTGAATGAAGAGAACAATGGTTGAAACCGGTGAAGGAATCGAACCACTGCCCGAAGTAGTGGGGATCGAGACCGTTGTGGTCCAGACAGGAAGAGGTGGGGGAGGAGGTGCAACACCCCGTCCTGCAGTAGCTACAATATGAGTATGAGGACTCCCTCATGAAATAGCATTGGATGCTTCCATCGTCGCTCACCAAACAAATTTTTGTTCGGGTGAAGTTAACTCGAGAGGCACTATCTGCATTAGAATCGTGTCGATAGATCAGTGATCGGAGGATTTAATGGCCTGAAACCTTTGGTCTCAAGGTCAGAAATAATGGATTCCTCAAGTGTGGGAAAGTATTCTCTTGGAGCTGGCTCGAGTAAAGTTTCATGTGCCCCAGTAGCTTTGAATGATCCTTCTTGATCGAGCTTGCACCTCAACGGTGGCAGAGGTGGCTCCAAAGTAACCGGCGTCAAGCCCTGAAGCCTATGTGACCGAAGGAGCTGTTGATATTCCACTGTGAAATGATAAACCAACACTGCAAGGTTTGGCTAGCATTCAACACAAATCAAACACATTAAAAGTTCATAAAGGTAAATCAAGTAGACAATGAACTAGTAGGAAGAATAGTTACACCAGTCGACACTAGAGAAATTTACTAGTGCAAGTGTAACTCGAACACAGAAAAACCCTCCACGTATACTTTGCAAAGTGCGACCCAACATATGCCCTAGGTACCACGGTATACCCCCACATTCACCTGTGTAAGTCCATAAAAAATTGGCAACTGGGTTGTTAGCTCCCAGTCAGTCACCAGGCGGGTACAGTCGAAAGTCGAATAGATCGTAATGAGAAGGATAACA
This sequence comes from Picea engelmannii, assembly GCA_009831015.1. Taxonomy (NCBI): domain Eukaryota; kingdom Viridiplantae; phylum Streptophyta; class Pinopsida; order Pinales; family Pinaceae; genus Picea; species Picea engelmannii. Next base: position 524,382 of record ML782373.1, on the reverse strand, counting down.
AGTCCAAATCCCTTCAAGGGTACCAAAGAAAATTGTTCCAGAAGACAATTAAGGATCTCAAATGGTTTCGAGGTCCATGAGGCTCCGTAGTCAAATGTGATCAGTGTGTTTCCTGAGAAAGACCCTCAATATACAATCTCCACTACGATTGGTCTAGATTTGGAGGGGTTATCTCCACTACCTTTCCTTACGTGACCTCATGTTTATCCCCTATGTTAGAGGGGGGTGTTTTCTGAATCTTACAATGTTGGACTTTAGACACTCCCTATCTCAGACTCCAATGTTTGTTTTAAATGGCCTTGAAGAGTTTCCTCCTCGCACCTATTTCAAGGCCTTAAAAGACTAAACTAGTTGGTGAACCCTACAAACAAGAAAGTCTAATAGATTTTAATTTAAGCATTGATTCTATAGGCTTGATTTACACAAAGGAAATGAAAGTGAAAATAGTGGTGTTTGGAAAAAACGAAAATGAAGAAAACGTTTTAAAGCAATTTATGAAAAAGCAATCTAGATACTTCAAAAAATTAAAGCAAAATCTTGTAAAATCTTTGTGAAAATCAACTTTTCAAATTAATGTTTCAAGATCTTATAACTGGAAGTTTCCTAAAAAACAAATCCCTTTCATTTTGCGATGCAAAACTACTTATATTTTCAGGAAAGCAAGAAAGAACTTGGAAACTGAAACTCTTTTCTTTTCCAAACAAACAACCTACGCTATACTACTAAACTAAATATTAATTTATTTATTTTTTGAACTACTTTAACATGAAAAACTAAATTAAAAATTCTTTTTTTGTATTTCAAAGAATGGAACAAGAAAAAGAGAAAACTAAAACCACGATTGACAGAGACCCTAGACCTGTTGCGTAAACACGGGGATTCAAAAGAATCCAATGGAGGATCTAAAACTTGAAATTTTACTCTAAACCCCTATGGAAAAAAAAGAAAACCAAGAAAAAATTTGAAACTGAATCATTAACCCAAGCTAAGGCCACTAACAAAGACTCTATAAAAGTTTAAGAAATCCCTGAGAAGCCCAAAACTTCTGTCAGGAAAGAGACTAGCTCCTTATTTTTTTTAAAACACCTTCAAGGCACAGAGACGCGGGCTATTGAACCAGCAACCTACATATGTACGCGGGTTGTTTACTATGCAGACGACGTATGTATGCAATTTGAGCCAAAGAAGATCACATACACCTATGAGATTTTTCAAAAAAATAAAAAGACTTGGCAGATTGGCTGGGCAGGGAAAGTTGGTAGGCACCTTGACAGTGACCAGAGATAGTAAAAGACTCAGTAAACTTGATAAAAACTCAAAAGGAAATAGAGAAACCAAATAAAAACAAAAAAACCTTCCATTAAGACCCTAGAGAGACTCCCCAGTGGAGTCGCCAATTATCCTAGCAAGAAAATCCCCATATTACTATACCGGGTCAAAGATATAGGTAGAGCATTGATATCCCTTAAAAGAAAATCCTATTTCTAAACTACCCCAAACTATCTGAATAGAAAGACAAAAAGAGAAGAAGGAAGATAAGTAAATGTACCTATGCTCCTACGTCTGATGTAGACTTCCTTCAACCTTGTAGCTTCCTTGGCTGCGGGTCTCCTCCCAAAGTTGACCTGTAAGAACACTTAGGCATACAATGATACAAAGATACAACCTCTAATTATTCATGCTCATATTCATATATAAATGTATATACATTAATCGATAAACATGCCAAGACGCAATATATTGGGACAGGAAAAGGATTCTCTTATTCAAACAAAAGATTAAAATGCTACAACCCTCGTCTTGGCAACGCTCCACAAACCTGGTCTGGGCTCCTCTTACTACTGCTCCAAGTACATCATTCCATACTTTCCTCTCACAATCAACTGAACTCCTTAGGAAAATGGAAGGGATTGCATAAGAGAAAGGGCTTGAGAGGGAATGTTGAGGCCAAATCTCAGAAAGGGCTACAAAAACTTGGGAAATGAGAGGAAGGGAATTTGGCAGAGTTTCTCTATTCTAATTCTTGATGTTGGAATGGGACCCCAAGACCTCATTTTATATGACAAAAGGATATTTATTCAGTTTGGGGATGAGCTACAATGGGTAAAATGGTTGGGAAACCTCCAATAGCCCGTAAATTCTACCGAATTCCTTACAACTTTTTAATTTTTGCAACTTTTGGAGGTAAACGTGGGTTGTTTATTATGCAGCGAGCATATGTATGTGGGTTGTTTATTATGCATCAAGCCTGTGTATGTGGGAAGTAGTGCAGCAGAACGCGCACATGCTCCAAAAAATGTTTTTTTAAGAGAGAGTCTCAGCAGTAATTTGGAAAATTGTGCAAGTAGAAGGGCCAATGCCATGCATGCATAAGTAGGGCATTTTTGGGCTATAACACTTGCCTCATGGTTTACATTATGTTCTGGTGGTTCAGTATTCTTCATCCACTTCTGAAAGTGTCTAGGTTTCTATGTACTTGTAATTTGAGCTTCCATCCTTTCAACATTATCTTCCTTCTAAGTTACATGTGCTCTTCTTGCCATGCTACATGAAGCACTCCTCATTGAATTTCTCTTTGAATTCTAGCAATCCTAATCTTTGTGGCCAAACCCACTGCAATTGTAACATCTCATGGTGTGACAATGAGCAAAAATGTGTCCCACTTGATTACATATCCAACATCTTAAGATGTTTAATATTCCAACATATTTCCATGCATAATGTCTGCATTCCAAAGCTTTGTGACCATATTCATTACATGAAAAATAGTGACCATGAAAAATATTTTCATACCTTTGCTTTGGTTTCTACCTTGAAGGTGTCTCTCTTATGAATTTTCTTTGAGATGTAGGACCTGCTTCTTTACTTCCACCTTTTGAAAATGAGAAAATGAAGTACTTACCCCATGCTTCTTAGAAGTGATAGCTTCAAAGTGTGTTTCTTCCTTGTTGTATCCAAGACCAGATTTATCATTAGGTGATCTTTAACAACTCAAGATTTCATCAAGAATTGTTGAACTATTCATGAACCTGTTTGACTTCTCTGCTTTCCTTATGGATTCTTCAATTTGGGTCTTCAGATTGAAATTGAATTCAAGGATTTTTCTAATCTCATCATCTACCTTCCTCTTTTCTTCTACATGACTAATTATATCAGTCTTTAGTCTCTTGATCTCTTCTTCTTGTTTCATGAGTATTTTCCTTAGTGCCATGGTATTGGTAGTTTTCGAGCATTTCCTTAATGTATTCATCAAAATCATGAACAACAATTGTGGGTCACCCATTATAATTGTGCTCAAGAAGGACGGGACTTGGACAATGGGTTGAAGACTAGTAGGGTTTAATTCGACCAAGTACCTCACCTTGTGGTCACTCGTCGTAATTGTGCCCAAGAATGATGGGACTTGGAGAATGTGTATCGATTACAGGGAATTAAACAATATTACACTAAATAATTTGTGCCCCCTTCCAAGGATCAATGATCTATTGGACTAGTTGCAACATGCCAAGTATTTCACTAATATGGATTTGAAATTAGGATATCACCATGTATGAGTCAAAGAAGAAGATACCTAGAATATTGCCTTCAAGACAAGGAAAGGTTTGTATGAGTGATTGGTTATGCCATTAAGTTTATGCAATGCACCAACTACATTTATGAGACTAATGAATGGTGTTTTACACCCTTATCTAGATTCATTTTTTATTGTCTATTTGGATGATATATTGGTTTATAGTGCTACCTAGAAGGAGCACATGTCACATCTTATGTAGGTTTTAGAGACTCTGAAAAAGCACCAATTTTTGGCTAATATCAAAAAATGTGAGTTTTCTCAATAGTGTTTGGTTTATTTGGGGTATGTGATCAGTCAAGGGGAGCTCAAGATAGATCCCACAAAGATGGAGGCCATCATGAAATGGCCAGTTCCTACAAATGTCACTGAAGCTAGGAGTTTTGTTAGGGCAGTGCAATACTTGAGGAAGTTCATAGCTTCATTTTCAGCAGTAGTTGCACCACTACATGCCATAATATCCAGTGGTAATAGTTTCCAGTGGGGGAACAATTAACATAAGGCCTTTGATGATCATAAAATAAATACTAGTAAAGAACCAGTGATCGTGCTACCAAATTTGCAGAATCCTTTTGAAGTGAAGTGGAGATAGAATCAAGTGGGTATTCCATGGGAGCAACACTGATGCAGGGAGGAAGGTTTTGGAATACTGAGAGTGGGGGTGAATCAGTATGATCACTAATACCACTTTTAACCACAATACATTATCTTCAACTTTATCAGTAGTGTTCGGTCATTTATAATTAGTGTTCAATATATCATCAACAGTATAAATCAACAATGCATAATAAAAATAAACCCAATACAACAGAATTTAAGTGGAAACCCAAATGGGACAAAACCACAGAATGATTTTCTTTTATATCAAATAATACATTCATTGGAATCACCAACTTCCTAATTCTCCAAGTACAATTGGAAGGAGGCTATGACCCCCTATTTATAGGCTCCAACAGAAGGAAGCTACAACTCCCTGAATTTTCTGGCTCCAACCAGAAAGAGGCTACAACCCCCTGATTCTCAAGATCCAACGTGAAGGAAGATCCAACTCCCTGTGTTCTCCGACACCAACTGGAAGGAGGCTACAAACACCTTTCATTGACCCGTCCTACCACACTAAAATATAAGTGTACACCAAACTGTCACTACCAAAATCACTTCCACTGTCACTGTCTTTTCCACTATCACTTTCACTACCACTTTCACATCAACCTATAACCTGTCAACCTGTCACTATATCCAACCCGTCACTATCACCAACATGTCACTATCACTAATACAATACCAGATCCTCGATCACCAAGAACACCTCTCAACCAGATGCTCAAACATCACCAAAACATGACTCTACCAATCATGTACCAAGATCACCAACATATCATAACAAGATATGTATCTCAACCATGTATTGAACCTATACCATACAATGTTCCAAACCTATACCATACCATGTATCAACTATGTACCATATCATGCATCGAACATGTACCATACCATCAACCATGTACTATAAATCATGTACCATGAGATGTGCCTCAACCATATACTATATCACTCAAAGATGTGTCTCTAATAGTGAACCGTAACAGTCATGCCATATACAATCCTAGATACAAGAGTATATCTCATTCAACCATGTAGCCAAGATGTACCTCAATCATGTGCCAATGCCTCAAGCATGCACCATACCATAACCAAGTATAACCTTCAAAACAAAAACACACCTTTATCTATGTAGTTGACCTAATGCACAATTGTGATGACCAATAACCTTTCCTCATACCTCAACAATCTAGTATTAGAATTCCGCCCAATCATGTCTTGTCCTCGCGATACTAAGACCATTGTCTAGAGAGGCCTCATGTGACGAGCCCTAGACAACCTGTGGGGGTTCCTTATGGGACACTAGTTCTATGACCCACGGGAGTCAGCTAAATTAGGGTTTTTATAGAAAACCCTAGGTCTCCTCTCTAATCCTGAAACTCATGCACTTCTCACTTGTCTCTACCTCATATTTCTTCGTCCCAAACTTGCTAATATATCACTTACTCACAAGAATATATTCAATATAATGGATGTGTGAATGTACTTGTGAATGACTTCTTGAAGTGTATATATACTTTTTCTAGGAAACCTCTTTCCTTAACTTTAGGGCTTCTTGAATTTCCTCTTACAACCAGTTTACCCTTTCATTAATTGACATGTAACCAACTAGGGGTTTTGTAACCATTCTTTGGGGCTTATAACTTCATAAGGCCATAACGCCTCAATCGTGAGGAACCACGTGACATGCCACCTATCAACGAAAATGAAATAATGAGGACTATCAATACATGAGTGGTTTACCTGCATTTAAATTGTCCTTCATGACCTTTTTCCTTGATCAAATTTGGGTTCCATAACCATACCTTTGGGGCTACCGAACTTCTTCAAGGATTGACATCAATGACAAGCAATATTTCAACAGAAGGCCCATCTACTATCATTCTAAATTATTTCATGGGGCGGTTCTCAAATACCCTACCTATGACAAGGACAAGCTCTATTCCTTGGTACAAGCTGTCAAAAAGTGGAATCACTATCTGATGGGAAAGGAGACCATCATCCACACAAATCACCAACCACTATAGTATTTGCAGGCCTAGAGTAAGCTACAACAAACCATACATTATAAGAGGATGGGGTTTTTACAACAATTTCATTTCATCATAAAGTATAAGAATGGTAGCAAATATAAGTTGTAAAACATGCTTTCACGACCACCCATATCTAAGATTACAAGTTTGATAACTCTAATGCACATGGAGCCTTTTACCCATGATGCATACAAAGAGGCATACACAGAAGATGAGGACTTCAAGGAGGTGTTTCAATAGCTACAAGGTCAAATTCATATAGAAGAAGGTGATGGGAAGGTTGACTATCATTTCTAGAATGGTTTACTCTAGAAGCTCGGCAAGCTCTTGTTAGAAAAACAGGACCGCAGAGCAATAAAATAAAAAAAATGCAGAAACAAAACATAGAAGACACACAATACAAGAGAGACATAGATTTACGTGGTTCACCCAGTGTGGGCTATGTCCACTAGAGAAATTGCCAGGTCCTTTCTTTATTATTATCCAACAAATGAAGGGATACAACCTACAGCAAAACCCGTTGTAACTTCCTCTTCTTTCTCTCACAGTCTCCTCTCTCAGAATACAATATTCACCATCATCCATAGCCGCAATACATTTCCCTCATAAAAGAGGGTTGCCTTCTACGGCAAAAAACCCTAACATAATCTCTATCGTTAGATCTACGACCTTATAATGAACGGTCCAGATTTACAATGATATTACAATATACTTTTACAAGACAATTTTTGCTTTGGGGGCTTCGCCCTCGAACCCCCGCTGGGGGCCCACTTTCCCCCAGACCCCCCAGCCAGGGGGATAGCCCCCCTCAGACCCCGCAAAGGGGGTACCCCCCGCGTGGAAGAGTGTACATACTTCTGGGGTGTAAATACTTCATGGGGTATAAACACGGCTGAAATCAAGGACCTCTAAATCAAGAAGATAATCAGGCTCCACAACCAACAATCTCCCACTTGGAGACTGATCTCAACAACTCCACCATTGCTATATATGTTGGACTCTGAACCTTCTTGGTCCTGGCATATTTCTCATTTTCATCTTCATTCTTGAAGACCAACTGAAACTGAGCAGGAACTCAGTTTCTCCCTGGCTACTCCCTTTGTTAACATGTCTGCAAGATTCTGGCTAGTGTGTATCTTTTCCAGCTTCAATTGTCCATCTTCCAAGGTGGATCGTATGAAATGGTACCTCAACTGTATATGCTTAGTCTTCGAATGGAAGGCTGAGTTATTTGCAAGGTGAATGGCACTCTGACTGTCACAGTAGAACCGGCTGTTCTCCTGCTTCTTTCCCAATTCCTCCATAAACTTTTGTAACCAAATCATCTCTTTACTAGACTCTATAGCAGCAACATACTCTGCCTCTGTTGTTGAAAGTGCAACAACCTTTTGTAGTTTCGAAATCCAACTTACTATTGTTCCACCTATAGTAAAAACATACCCTATGGTGCTCCTCCTGCTGTCTTTATCACCTGCCATATCTGAATCAACATATCTCTGTAGCAAAGTGTTTGAACCTCCAAAACATAATGCATGTGTAGTAGTACCTCTCAAATACCTAAGAATCCACTTTACTGCTTCCCAATGTTCTTTACCAGGATTGTTCATATACCTGCTCACAACTCCCATTGCATGTGCAATATCTGGTCTTGTGCAAACCATTGCATACATCAAGCTACCAACTGTTGATGAATAAGGGACCCTGGACATGTATTCTATCTCTTTCTGTGTCTTGGAATACATTTCCTTAGTTAATTTGAAATGGCTGGCCAAAGGTGTACTAACTGGTTTTGCATTCTGCATTCTAAACCTCTCCAACACCTTTTCTGTGTACTCACCCTGAGACAATGTCAGTTTGCGATTTTTCCTGTCTCTTGTTATTCTCATGCCAAGTATTTTCTTTGCAGCACCCAAATCCTTCATCGCAAATGAATTGGCTAATTTCTTCTTAAGCACATTTATATCCTACATATTAGTCCCTACAACAAGCATGTCATCTACATACAATAGCAAGATAATAAAGCTTCCATTTTCTAGCTTTTTAAAATAAACACAATGATCAGAATGACATCTACTATAACCATGTTCTATCATAAACCTGTCAAACTTCAAATACCACTACCTTGGAGCTTTCTTTAGGCCATACAATCTCTTCTTCAACCTGCATACCAAATTCTCCTTCCCTTTGACCTCAT